>JAOWBL010004403.1:0-93204 GCA_028564865.1 Zenarchopterus dispar | reverse complement strand
TTTCAAATGACCTCAAAACCTCACAGTCCTGGTTCCTTTGAATTTATATATATATATATATATATATATATATATATATATATATATATATATATATGATAATTATATATATATATATATCTCTAGACACCATTTTGCCTTGAATTTGTTTCCTACGTTTCAAAAATATATATTTAGTTGCTGTGAACAATAACAACAAGAGGATCCAGGGCATAGTTATGTGCATACGTTTGTACCCCTCTTAACCATGTTTTTTGTGTGCAACAACATAAAAGTGATGTGATCATAGAAGGTCTCAGAATTACGCAAATACAACCTCAGAGGAACAACATTCAACTACACACCACACTGTTATTTATTCAACAGAAGCAGAGAAGATCTAGAACTACTAAGTACTAGAGCTGTAATGGAGCACAGTGGATCCGTGGGCCATACAGATCACTCCTGATTCGTGACACATCACGTATCGTGCAAATCCATTTTTGGTGCATCTTGTGGATTGTGAGTGCTTAGATTCTGAGCAGCAGTGGTGAATATGTGGAGCAGGAAGAAGTTGAAAATCCTCTGGCATCTTTTCAAGTCACCAGTGTGGGAGCGCTCTGACTTCCCGGTTGATGATAGTTCACATCAAAACAACAATTTGTTGCAGTTTTTCTCGGGAGGCACATGTCAGAACACAACTGATGTAACGCTGCAGGGTCTCCAGCTGGGGCAGACATATGTCATGAGTTGAACATAGAAGCACAAGTCCCCTTATAGGAGATAAAGCATTAGTTACATTATACGTCAGTATAAATCATCATATGCGATGTTTTTCTTCTACTTTCTTTCTTTAAGAGGTCAAAATGATCACAGTATATCAGTATTACCACACAAAGATGCCTTATGATCATGGCAATCCACCGAAGAGTAAAGCTGAAGAAACTTATTTAAATTTACTGAGGATAGTTGTTGGGTTGTTTTTATTCATGCAATATATGAGATGTAATTAAAGAAAACTGTTATATTTTATCAAGTAGCAGGTATCATGGCTCTCCTGTACTTTTAAAATAGCATTGTTTTGTGACGAGAACATACATTTGCTCTACTGGATGTTGAGCTGTCTCCACCTGTGGATCAGGTGATCGAGTCCAGCCACGAAGGTGGTGTAACCGGCATTTGGACTGTTGGAATTCTACAACCGGTAAACTTGTCAGTTCACATGTTATCCAATATCCCTTTGGGGATTGACAAAGTGTTACTGAACTGGACTGAAAAGCAAAAGCTTTGACAGTTTCCTGGTGTCGAGTATTCAGGTGTTTGTTAACACAATATCAAAAGGGAAAGACTTAGAAAAGGAAGTGGCGCTGCCTGAATCCAGTTAGTGTTATAAAACCACTTTTAAATCATTTGGAGTTCAACATTTTACAGTGAGAAAGATTATTCGTAAGTGGAAAGCATTCAAGACAGTTGCCAGCTTTCCCAGAAGTAGACATCCAACAAATTTAGCCCAAGATCGGACTTCTTTAAAAACCCTGTGAGCTACATCTCAGACCCTGCAGACCTCAGTGAGCATGTTAAATATCCATGAGAGCGCAATTAGTAGCTGACTGAACAAGTACAGTTTGTTTGGAAGGGTTGCCGGGAGAAAGCCTCCTCTTTCTAAAAAGAACATGCGAGCATGACTGTGGTTTGCAAAAGTCCATCCAAACACACCACAAGACTCCTGAAACAATGTCCTGTGAACAACAGAAAGGAAAGTGGACTTGCTGAGTCTCAATGCCCTGAGCCATGTATGGTGAAAACCAAGTTGCTTTTGAATGTTAGAGCTTACCAAACGCTTTAAACTCTTAACTTTGATTACAGCATAAACTGTTGATCTGTACAGACACATTCAGAATAAAAAAGTAAATTAAAAAATTAATTAATTAAAAAAAAGTCATTTCAGGCAACAACAGAGGAACTCCTGTGTGTGTATAGTTGTTGCTTTCCTGAGATAACACAGGGATTAGCAATATTTAATTTGTTATTTAATTTAATCATGATTTATCTTCCATGATGAATCAGAATATTTGCTATAAAAGTTGAACTAAGAAATGCCTAAACTGAAAAAAATGCTATGTTTAATTTATTGATGAAAGAGGAAAAAAATAGATAAGAGGATAATATTTTATAAAAAAGGAAATGCAACAAGAACGATATTGTGGTAGATGTGAAAGGACACGGTGCCTGCAGCATTAAATTAGAAAAAGGTGAATAGCTGCAACAAGGACATGTCGGCCTGTTGATCTAATCTGTTAGGCAGATGTAGTGAGTGTGCCATTCACATTCAATTACCCCCCACAGTAACACCACAAAAAGCAACCTCAGTCTGCATCACCCAGAAACCAGGACAGCATCTGGTAGACAAAGACTATCTACACCTCCTTCAGACATTCTGACTTCAAGACGGTCTGAAAGAGTGAAGGAGGAGAAAGATTTTCACTTCAAAGAGCTAGTCAAGATCTAGAAATCTAGCAAGTGTGTCAGATTATCGAGGAAAGATGCGTGAAAAGAAGAGTGCATCAAAGTGCTTTGTTAGGAAGTGACAGTAGCTGGGTGGAGTTGTTGGGTAACCTGAGGCGACAGCCCAGGGCTGTAGAGACTACGAGCTCCACCATCTCTCCCCAGAGTTTTACCTAGGGTTCCCTGCCAAATCAGTTGGGGCTAAAAGCTTTCATCTCCGCCACAACAGGAACAGCTTCCTGCAGGAACTTCTTATAGCTTATTCCCATCCATATCCAAATTTGCACATAAAATCCGGTATATTGGGGCTGCATGATATTTGGAAAACACATAATATGAGCTTTCATAGGGCTGGGAGATATGGATGTAAATTGATATCCCTGTATATTTTGGCTCAGTCACAATAAATCTTATATATACACCGGTATTTTCCTGTATGCCATGTTGAACTCAATTCAAAGTCAAAAGATGGATTTCCATTACACTTTTTTTTGCAAAGTGGAAGCAAATTTGTGACAATAGTACCCCTGCAGGGTACCGCTGCAGGTACCAAACTGAACACCGTTCAGTGTTTTCCTTGAGCGGTGTTTTTCTTTGTATGAGCATAACTCTCCTAGTTCTCTCTCTGTATCTCATGCTGCGAGACATCTTTTTAAAACAAAGAAAAATAAGATCATGACTTTGAAGAAGATGCACAAAATCATTAGTTTTCAACTAATTATTGCAACTGCTGAAAATAGTCATAGCAATTGATACTTCAAAGTATTATTCAAAGACAAAGTCCTTATGTAGTGCAGTAATGCATAATGATTCAATTTAGTTATAACACAACTACACGATATTAATGAGGCCAAAAACAGCTGGAGACGAGATTTTGATGACTTTAGATTGACGTCACATCCAGTGATGCCGAAAACGTGCAAAAGTGTTTCCATCATGCTTTTGTGCTGAACTGGATTAGACATGTCTGAAAACCTCTTTGTGAAAGAATAAATAGGTTTTTCTGATATTTTTGGCATTTTCTTCAAATGCAATTTTGATTTGTGCAAATCTAGGGACAATGAAAATATGATGACAGGCAAATGTGATATTATAAGAATGTTTATCAACAGATTTAGAAGTGAGAAATTTAGAACCGAGACATTTTTCTTGCTTTAAAACAATAAGTAAAGGAAATTATGAATTACGTTTATGTAAATAAAAGACAAAATAAATTGTCATTAAAAATAGCTGAACAGCTCCCTCAACAGAAGTTCACAGCTGTGCAATACTAATCCAATAACAAAAAAGGTGAACTTATTAGGAAAATAAAAATGAATGAGATTAAAAAGCAAAAACATCCAGCTGCCTGTATCAAGTTCATAAATAAAATCTGTACAAAAGAAATGAGCTCTTTAAAAGAGACAAATGAAAACAACTTGGGATGTTTCAGAAAACCCTTCTTTCAACATAAACAAGAATACTCACAGGAGGTCTGTTTTTCAGATAATATTAGGCTTTAAGCATCGATTTCCACTTCTGTGCGCCAGCTCAGCATGTAGGCTACACATAGCGCCTACGCTGTCTCTGGCGTTTATACTTCTGCTACACTGCAGAAAATGATCATTCTACCCGACTCGAAACTGATGGAAAAAAAGATGGTGGCGGGAAATTTGAAGCAAAGAACAAATCTACCAATCAAAATGTGAGCATAGTATGAAGAGGATTACAGAATCCTATGACATGTGCAAAAATACACTGATAAATAAACTAAAAAAAATAAATCAATATCCTCATGTACGTTCCAGCCCTAAGATATCATAGTACAAAACTGTAATTATATAAACTCTCTCATATATACATATCTATCTATCTATCTGTCTGTATCAAAGAAATCAAAATCAATGAAAAGCAAGAAAAATATATAAATAAAAAATTGAGGGATGGAACCTTGTCATGAACCTTTTTTCCCCCCATCAGAATTTTCACCTGGACTGAAATTTGTGGACCATTTTCAGGCCACGTTATTGGTCTGATAAGATAAAAGGATTCATGCAAGATATATTATCACCCTGAAAAACAATTTCATTATTGTCGCCATTTACCTTCATTAAAAACTTAGCTAAATCTTAAGAAATTACTATTTTTCAAATTTTAACCTCCGTTAGTGAACTTCATGACTACTCTGAAAAACATAATACAATCCATGATCAAAGTTAACTAGAGCCCCTGACACACACTTTTGAAAAATTGTTAGATTTTTCTTCCCACACAGTGCATAATATGATATGTAACTCAGTCAACCATCCATCCATGCATTTCACCCAGTTCAGGAAAAATGTGCAGCTCTAAGACTTTTTCCTCATCTGGACACTCAATTAAGCGTGTCTTCTGCCAAGGAAACTGCTGTCTTGAAAGATGAGAAACAGGAGGAACAGGTCCTTATTTCACCAGATGTTAGGTTATCTATACAGAAAGAGGCGACTGAAGAGAGTGACGATTTGGCCTATTACTGTAGCCCCCTCCATCATCCCCTCCGTCACTTCGGCGCTATAAAGATCTGAGGATGGCCCATTTGAGATATGTTGAGCCTCTTAAACCCACGTGTTTACCAAGAGGCTGTAAACATATACATAACAGTGGTGAAAAAAGCAATTAAACATATTGTAAATTAGCCACTGAATCTTAGGTTGGAACATCGTGTGTTCTGTCATGCAGCAAGTGTAGCGTTAGTCACTGAAGCTGATCAGTGGGACATATGGCAACCACTCCCCAGGGAGTGAAGGTTATGAGTCTTGAGCTAAAAATGTGTAACTGTGCTACTGAAAATTTATGGTCATTAGGTTACAGTAGAAAAAGCTGTAGTAGCTGATATTGTCCAAGAATAGTACAATCAGATAACTGCTTCACAACATGGGACTAAAAATTGTATTTCACAAAGGAAAGAAAGACACTTTTCTCAGCCTCGACAATGAACACTTTCATGCTGCACCATCGTTTTGTTGTTCCTCTCATTGGCTGGAGCTTCAGCTCACAATCAAATTCGGTCTAAAATCAGGGTCATTTCAAGGGGCTAATTCAATACTGAAGGCACAATTACAACCCATAAACCAGGAGGCAAGCAGGGGAGAAAATTCATCCTCATGAGGAAGATAATGACAATGCTCCAAGCAAAAAGAATCTGCATTTCTCACAGCCCTACAAGTGAAGCGTCTCGTCAAGTGACCGAGCGTGTCCCCTGCATTTATGTGCATCCTATGGCAGAACACTCGCCTGCATTTACAAACAAGATATTTGCAGTTTGCGTTCACCATGAAAAGATCATGTTTAAATTTCATGTATAATGTATGTATGGAACAGAGTATACAACCACATTTCAGACATCTGAATCAGAAGCCTTTCACCTAGCTCATTTCTCACTAGAATCTATGTAGTGACCCAGATTTCAAAGCCCACCCTGCTATAAACATAACAATTTTAGGCCAAACCTTCATAAAGTTTTTAAAAATTTATGATTAAGCCACATCTGTTTAACAAAGTAGTTTGACAGCAGGTTGATATGCAGCCAAAGGTTTTATTCCAGTTCTGCTGTGTACATAAGGACTGTTAATAGGTGGGCCCAAATGGAACATACTGCTGGGAAATTAAAATTTTTTATGGATGTAAAGAATTTAATAATTAAGCTACCACTGGGGATCCAATTAATGCATGTTAACACAGAAATCACTAAACTGAAGCTGCTCACCTACGAAGCTTTTTATTAGTCAATACAATCCCAGACTGTTTCACTGATAGCAGCCCTGACAACCCCATTCAGTGAAATATTTTTTTGTCCAATAAATAACTTCTTTAACGTATTTCCACGGATTACATTTTCATGTTTTCTCGCAATTCTGCCAAATCTTCCATGTATTTGAGTTTACAAGTCTGGTTAATGTGTAAACATTCTTGATACAATGATTTCACAATATTTTCTCAGCTTTTGATCAACACATCACTCAAAAAGCTTTTTGATCTTCAACATTGTGCTGAAAAGACAAAATTAAAAAGCTGAAAGCAGTTTTTACACCTAACAGGTTCTACAAAGTGCTTTACAAAGTGTTTCTAAATTCACACAAACAGACTTTGATTATACACTCTCTATATAAGAGTGCTATGGTTCTACAATCATACCCTGATGACCACATCAGGGGACAACGCAAGGTTCAGCGTCCTGCTCTGGAAAGACAGGCCTGTGGGTCAAACCACCGACCTTCAGGTCAGAGTGTAATGTAATGTAAAGGACAACCTTCGCTGCCTCCCTCTTTTCTTCCATGCATAGAAGCAGCAATTGCAAAAATGTGTTTTGATGATTGATAAATGAAACAGCTAAAGAAATTATGAAAGCATGAGAACATGCAATTTGTATGCGTGCAATTAAATTCCCACCAAACCCTGCATTTGTACACAATGTCTGCTGCCAGTCCTCTAAGTGGCTTCTGTGTCCTCATGTGTAAAAAGAGCAAAAATATAACCGACTGCATACGCTGACTTGATCAACAATGAAAGGTAACAGAGGCTGCAGATGACCTGTTCTAACTTCATTTTTCATCTCTTAGAGTTGTAAACTCAATAAGATTAAGCGTGTTCAGAATATGATGCTCTTTTAGCTGGATAGCGAAGTTAGTCATCTTGAATATTTTGGTAGCTGTTAGAAAAATGAAAAAAGATTTCTCAGTATTCCAAGTTTCTAAATTGATGGAGTTACAGCGCGTCCACTGGTACTGGTCAGAGCAAAATGGATGAAAACCAGCCGATTCGGATCGCCGGCTGATCAACCGCTATACCTCCAAAATACATGACCATTTGTTGAACAGCATCACTTTAGCTTGCCTAGTTACTGCTGGGCAAGCGAAGTTACATAGCAGTAGCCACTGTTTGATACATACCAGCCCAACAGCATATCTATGTCAGGTCATCCATTTCTCATAATTAATTCACAAATTAGGAAGAATGTTATCATTTGGGAAAAAAAATATAAACAAATCTACAAATAAAAAAAAGGTTGCTGGGAGAAAAAAAGACAACTTTTATTGATCCAAACCCAGAGATCAACAATTGAATTTTCTGCCCTGCAGAGACAACAGTAACTGATAACCGGGTTGTTGGCAGTACGAAACTCCCACCACTAAGTTCCGATGTGATAAGCCACCCGCAACTAAATGCAGGCAACTTTTAAATTTAGTGGACACTAAATTTAAGACTAGTGATTGTCTAGCTACAATCCTGCTGATGTATCAAACTGGAGCAGCTCTGCATTTGGCTCTCTTGGTGTCTGTTAGAATGTAGTATTCATTCACTGACTGTGATTCTCCCACTCTGATCTTCTGATCTAACCACATTCCTGTCTACTATGAACTTTATATTGCACTTTATGTTTTTATCCCATAACAGTCACTGTTTAACTGGTCATTTTATCCTATCTACCTCTATTCCATGTTATTTTCTGCCTGCTTCTTCTCTTTTTTTATACTTGAATTTCCGCTTTAGGAATCAATAAAGGATTATCTTATCTTATCTTAGCAGTGTCATAAATGTAAAGCATTAAATAGTGTCTTTACAGTGATGCAACAAATTTCCATTCTGACAACAGGAACATCTTGTTATTCGTAAAAACAATTGCATTATTGCCTGATTTATCTTATTTTACTTATTTATTTTGACTAGGAAGAAAAAGATAGAAAATAAAAATATGTATAGTAGCTAAGCCATACACTCATGAAAAATTGGACAGATGGATGAATTGGTGATAACAACTTTCACCTGAAGACAGTAACGAATGCGTCACAATCATGGTACTGAGTGTCAAGCAATTAAGACTGACAAGAACATTACATATCTTTAAGAACTGCTTTATAAATGGAACACCGTCATTAAATTTGAGTTCCGATAAGTAATTTATGCATCTAGCTACGTTGCATATTAACAGAAAAAAATGGAAGTTAGATGACAATTCGACAGTCATTGCAAACCAGGTGGAAATGACACCTGATTTACTTTATAAGCGAAACATGTTATAACAGGAACAGGTTTTTATACTAATATACAATTACTAACAGTTCCCATCATCGCAGCTAGCGTTTATACAACCAGCCAGTCAAGCTACAAAGCTAACATCGTAGAGCTGTAAAGATGAACGACTAACGATTTCCCACCACTGACTTAATCAGACAGCCTTGGTAAGAGGAAACCGTCACTAAGACATGAAACAAGAGTCCAGCCTAGCGTTAACATAAACATTAAGACCAACATCTGCCCTCAGTTTACTGACTGAGCCGCAGGAGGAGGGGGGCTCGTGTTAGCAGCGTAGCACCGTTAGAGGTGTTAGCGGCGTCAGAGCGTTAGCAGCGTTAGCCGCAGAAGCGGCGTTAGCGGCATCAGCGGCGTTAGGGGGTTAGCAGCGTTAGCAGCATCAGCGGCGTTAGCAGCGTCAGCCGCGTTAGCCGCATTAGCGGCGTTAGCATCGCTAGCTGGCTGCCACCCCCCACGGCTGGTTTTAGCAGGGGCATCGGAGTTTCAAAAAAAAAAAAACCCAAACAGTAAGCTGTGCAAAATCACACATTCACCCACACGCAAACAGATGTAACGCGTTTTGTGTATGTCTTTACGCCCGTGCAACAGCACGAACCTCGAGAAGCATACCTCTGGATGGAGAATCGGGACGCAGCCAGCTTCTTTCTCATATTCCTCCATAGCGTCAGCCATCTTGGTGGTGATGCTCGCTGAGCATTGTGGGAAACAAGATGCTGCTCGGGGGTATCAGGAGGAGCTGTCAACAAACACGGTGATGAACGAGGCATCACATAGGCTTAAATGTCACATTATTATTACTGCATCTTCATTCTGATGTCGTTGTGTATGCGTAGCCTGCTCTATGGGTCTTCCCGGTCTGTGCAACATTCAACAGAAGTGAGAAGATCAAGTCAATGTCAAACTAATCAAACTTGTTTCATATTTAAATAATGAGATTTTTTCTTAGTCTGCAAGTAAAGAATTTTCCTTTGTCAGAAAATACAAACCAGATCCTGCATTTGGATGCTGTTTATTAAATACTGTTATAAGTGAAGGCCTAAACTATAAACTCACTAAAACAAAAGTATAGGCCATGCATTTCTTATAACTGATTCACAAATTAGGAAGAATGTTATCTGGAAAAAAAATCTAAATGACCCAGCGTCATATACAACAACAACAACAACAACAACAACAACAACAACAACAACAACTACTACTAACAATAATAATAATTTAATAATATTATTATATTATTGTTATTTGTCAGTATATATGACTTTATTTGTCTTTTAGACAGACAGACAGACAGACAGACAGACAGACAGACAGATAGATAGATAGATAGATAGATAGATAGATAGATAGATAGATAGATAGATAGATAGATAGATAGATAAACAGTAATAGTAGCAATAATAAGTGAGATTTCATAAAGATGAAAAATTCTGTTTCCAAAAGGACATTTTTGGAAGCAGTTGCAGCAGTAAATCTCATGAACCATATTACCACTTATCAGAACAGTAAAACTACAACTACTTTTACCACTGACACAACTTGGCTCTGAACAACAGATGGACATCTGCTTTGAGAGGACTGTCATTCCTCAGAGGTTTGGCAGAAGATGAATATTTTGGCATGAAAAAGCTTGGAATTACTGAGATTAAAAAAAAAAAAGTGGTTCAGGCATTTTTATTTAATAAATATAAACTAATACTTTTTAATATGACAGCAGAATGAATACCAGAATTACATGAGAAAAAATAGGAGGAAATAGAATTCTGAATTGTTTGTTGTTTAGATTACACTGAACCAGTATGACTTATCTTCCACTCTGTAGATATATATTGACAGGCAGTTTATGGAGAAAAAAATATATTCATAACCCTACATTTGGTTTTTTTGTCTGCTAAAATTACATTTAATGCATTTTATTTCACTTCCTTTAGTTACTGTGTCTGTGAACTGGACAGGAGATTAAATTAGCCATCATGTCATAATAACAACTCTTAAATATTGACACTGAGAGCAGTTGTCTGTGGTTCTTGTTTACACAGTAAAAAGAATAAGAACAGTGGAACCCACTGATCCAAAACAGCCTGAAAATTTCATAAACAAAGCCTTGACATTAAGCAATAGTATAGTTAAGGGAAGATGAGTATTTTATGTTATTTGAATTACAGAAAAAAAATTATGGGAAGGTCCACAGAATGTTATTCTCTCCTTCAGGTTTATTGTTTATACTGCAATCAGCTATGTATTACTTTTAAAATTCTCCTTTAATCAAATTTGAAAAAAAAAAAATCTCTGAACTGATTAAACATATTCATGTGGTCACTTTCTTTACATGAAAATATCTCATATGTACTAAGTAAAATAACACACACAAATGTTACTATATATGTGTTAAGTGTCTCTAGTTTGTTTTGGAAAGTTGGGTATACATTTTGATCACAGAATGTCAGTTCTTTTCTGTTATAATTGTTATAATACCAAGGAACACACTATGTGGTGAAACGTAATACTAATAAAAATCATTAAGTAATAATTGTCAATCCATTCATTAGCTATACCCACATATTCCAATGCAGGGTCATAGGGATCTGTTGGACCCTAACCCCAGCTCTTTTTGGGTGCAAGACAGGGGTACAGTAGTAATAATTTTTATGTTTATCAAGTTAATTCAAAATGTACTCTCATGATTCTTTGTGTCCCATGTCAGCTTCTGCCTCTCTGATTAAAATCCAAATGTTCTCCTAGTGCCTGTGGTTTTCACCAGGTGATCTTATTTCTACTCGCATGCAGGCTAATTCTAAAGTGGTGATAAGCCAGATTCAGAAAATGCATGGATTAATATTTAATTGAAATTTTACTTGAACACATAGCTAACAATGTACTTACCAATTTGTACCGCTAGGTGGAGTTCCTGCTCCATCATTGACATTGCTATCTAACCAGAGGTCCTGCAGCCTCCAGATGTCATCATTTACATGAAGAATTCCTCGACTGCAAACGTCTAGTCGTTCAATCTAGTTTGACTTGACCTTATATTACTATAGGAAATTGTCAAAATAAACACACGTGACAAGACAATAGCACTCACCTTTTATCCTATTCTAGCATTTCATTGTATATTTATGTAAATAAAACCCCACAATTAGTATGTGACGATGACCATTGAGTTAATATATAATAATTCATAATTACAGCCAGAACTGAAATATAACAATTAACATTAGTTAGTGGGACACGAAAGCGCGTGAGACATGTCACGTGCTCAATCGTGTGCAATGTGTGTGTGTACAACCAGGAAAAACAGACGATTACCGAGCAAAAACAAAGCAGGGAAAAGTCGTGCTATAGTATCAAGTTTTATGAAATACGAGTGGTTTGGGGTTCAAAATATATTCACATACATACATGGCAAAAATACTGCTTTTACCAAAACCGCAAGTACCTCTAATTTTTTAATTCAATAATAAATCGTTTTTTTGATGTTTATTAAACTAGGTTAAATTTTAAAAAAAAGTGACAATAGTGAAAAAACATGAAACCCTTCTATGTGCATTGAAGTTGACACGAAATGAATAAGGAATGATCATTGATATCGCCTGATTAAATCGAGTTACATAAAGCAGGTTGTAACCGTAGATATTGTTGTAACGTTTAAGCGGCTTTTGTTTTGAAATTCAAAACAGGAAGTCTTGTATTTTCCGGCTGCTTTCAATCGTTCCAACCCAAACACAAGAAAGATTCCTATTGGTGCATTGGTGCCCATAAAATAACTGAGAAATTGTGTTTAAAAGATAGGAAAGACTGTACTAGAATTCTTGAAATTAAGCTGTAACCGTCTTAGATATAAATATCAGGCAGACGTGGTGACGGAAAGCGGAAAAGAAGGCAAACGATCGCTCAGTACAGCCAGTGAAACCTAGTAACGTTAATAAACATTAAACAGCTAACAGCTAGCAGACAGATAAACGCTCCACGGGACTACGGTATTATTTACAACCGAGCTTCTTTTTTTTTTTTTTTTTACCCGGGAGCCAGTCACACAGCCAAAGGGAGACTGTCAACGGCGCGAAGGTGAGTGGGAGAGTTAAAATATACAATAATTCTGCCTTTTTTCCTCTTGCTGTTGACTAAAAGTGGTTAGCTCAATTGCTAATTTTTCAATATGTCTTTGGGGTGGTCGATAATCGTGACTCTGCAGTCGAGCAATGCGTGTTATTATGTAATACATCAGGATTAGTGGTGTTTAGGGGAACGTGTGGCAGCTTCTCCATCTCCTAGCCCTTCTCCTCCCTCTCAGCATTTGTTCCCATTTATGCTCCGGGTTGAACTTGTGTAGAAATGACTCCGTTTGCTCTGGGAGTGATACTCATCACTTAGTGCGCTCCAGTCATGTCGTACGTGATGATTTATACGCCTCGCTCAGTTTGGATTTCCCGCAAACCAAGGCATGAAGGTAATCCGGAAAAGAATTGCATATCTACATATTTAAGTTGCAGGAACTATGTTGCAGTGATGAAACTCTTGCTGGCTTTTTAGCCTTATTTCTCCAGTTGTTTACCCCTCCTGCATCATCCTCAGTCATAGGATCTTTCTGCAGTGTAGTATGTGCCTGCAGCCTCCTCATTCCTGGGGATTTGTTACCACTTTCGCTAGATAAATGCCAGAAGCTGGAACCAGACACTGATTGTGAGAACTCTTCTTAAATGTGTTTGGCAGCTAGTGCGTCCGGAGGTATCAGTTGTCCTGTAACCCGGCTGCCACGTCATGAGGCTTTATTTTTTCTCCTTTTAGCCAAGTTTGTGTATTTAGCGTGTACATTTATTTTTACAACTCTGCACATGACACACAGCAGCCTTATTCTCACGGTTGTCGGCTTGGTTCTGGTCAGTATCATACTGATTGCTGATTTAGGCCAATAGTGGCTTATATTTGTTTTGGTTCGGTACATGCACCATATACACAGCCTGGAAAATCATTATTTGTTTAGTTTAGTTGTCAGTAAATCTGTTAGCTTAAAAGCGTAGAATACTGAGAAATCCTATGTCTTTCTTTTTCCTCAGCACTAGATACTTCATGATTCTGGGAAGCTTGTTGTGGTTGTTTTCCACTTTGAGAATAGAAAGTGTTGTAAAAAATGAGTAATTTACTGCTTTTTCTGTACATGTTCAGTTCATTTATAATTAATAAAAGAACACAATTTGTGCAACCTCAGAGGAAACAAACAAGTTGTAAAGTAACAACAATCAAAGCATTTGAGACAACAAATTTAATCCAAAACTGAAAATACCATTACTATGGTCAGTGCCATGAAGCAAACAAACATGAAGAGTCCAATAATAAAGCTAGTAGAGAACACAGTTGAACTCCTGCTAGTTTTCATTATTGATTAAATTAATGCAACTCTTGGATAACATTTCTAAGAGAGAACTTGGCCAAAATTAGTAGCAGCAAGTCAGGTCCTCAAGAAACCTGGAAATTGGAATCAGCAAAGAAAATTGCAATGAGTCCATCTCTAATTTTTCCTACTGTATTTAAAGAGGGAAAACCAGGTCCTGTTTGCAAATGAGAATTTGTTCTCAAACATTTACCCGGTAAAATTAAGAGAGAAAAAAAGACATATTTTTCAAAGTATCCAGTACAATCTCTTCTTTGCTCCTTAATGATGTTCACTTTTGACACATTTGAAGATGCTACTTCTGCACCTTTGCGAAACTTAGGCTCTTCCAGTCTTAAGCGCTATTTACATATTTCCATCTACTGCTTATGGTCATGTAAAGAAGGGCGATCCCAGACTTTCTATGCAAACCTTCGTTAAAAGGAGCAATGCAAGGTCACAAGAACAGCCACCTCATTTGCAAGTCAAATCGAGTTTCCATTCGGCCCTTCTCAAACCACAGCATGTTTCGTCCTCCCTGCTCACACACACATATGTAGCTTTAAATTTGAATGCAGAGTCTACTTTGGGAGTATTGTGATAGCATTCTGATATTTATAGGAAAGAAATGCACAAATAATTAAGCAGTGCTTTGTTGAAAATAAGTAACTTAATGGTAAAAGTTGTACACAAGTAGTATTTCTGTGCACAAAGCTAAATCAAAATGCTTTTTTTTTCATATCAGAGTGGATGATATGGCCGTACTTCTTAATTTTGGGTGATACGATATGATTCTAATATTGATATGAACAATGAAAATCACAAAAGATGCTGTATTAACAAGCTTGTGGACAATAAGTTGTCAAGTCCAAATAAAACTACATATAATATTTTAGAAATGAAAATGGTACAAATAGATCATCAGTCACTTTTTTATCTAGATTCATCAAATAAATGGGACATTACTATTAAACACTGTCAATATTTTTGAGTTTAACTTTCAATTTTAAACATTGACTTGTATTTTGAGCTTACCACAGAGGTTTATTTTTAAATAATTTGATTTGATTCCTTGAACTGGGGATGTTGTATCTGGGATCAATGACTGGCATCATTTTTCTGAAGACCGTCTTTTCTGCCATTCTAAACAGCATCATGACCAAGAAGTTTGTTCCAGTTTTAGTGGTTTCTCAATAACACTTGGCTTCTTGTCATGTGTTATGAATGCAGCAGTTTGTGCTTGCTGTGTGGGTTTCTCTTTGCATGATGCATCTTGTTGTGGTGTAGTTTTTTTCGGGTCCATGTTGGCTTGTAATGGTGTGCTGCCTCATCTTCATACTCTCCAAATATTCAGTCGTTTTCTCTTGGGGAAGAGTGCTGTCATCACCACCATTCAGCATGTTTGGGTGCATTGTACAAGAATATGTATATAGAGGTATTTTTGACCAGGTTTAGGGATGTGTGGTTAATTTAGATTTTAATTGTGATTTGAACTTTGGTTTCGCAAAGATCAAATAAATGCTGTCATCAAGTAAAACAGTAATTTTGCCACCTATTCTCTCTCGATCTTTAAATGGCATGCACATGTAATGCATGGACGCTGCTTGTCTGTAGGTATGGGATTCCTTCTTCCTTTTTGATTTTGTAATATTAAGTTATTTAAGTCATCTCAATGTGTTGTTGGTGAAAAATATTTCAGGGAATGATGGAGCGGCTCGAACAGCATTTTCTCTTTTCGCTTGAGTCATTTCTATTTAGTCTGAAATCTTATTAATTCTGCAATTTAAGCTTATTGTTGAAATTTTAACATTTTCATGTAAAGTCAGTAAATGACTCAAAAGTCATAGAAAAATTGTTTTAAATAATCAAGATTTTAATTAGGCATGTGCAGATATGAGAATGTTAACAGTATCAAAACATTTAGCAAAAATATCACGGTTTTTACAGTATTGCAGTAGGAGCTCAGAAATGTATTTATTATTAACTGAGAGTAATACTTAGTAGAGATTCAGTGATTTCAGTGTTGTAGAGTGTGCTGCGAGTGCTTAACTTAAGTGTGCCCTTCGACCTGCACACACTTACGTAGTGCTGGTATTTTCTTCCCAGGCACACGGCTTATTTGTGTAGCAAGCAGGAAGAAATTTGATTGGTTTTTTATGGTATGATAAAGCCATTCAGGAGCATTACCTGCGCTGCTGCTGTGTGAGCCCACAGTTACCATGGTAACAGACTCTGAGGGCAAGTTACCTCACTTTCTGAAATGGGCTTGAGTTAACCCTCTTTCTCAGGTTCAAGTTACTGCGCTAGCTAAAAGAGAAAATCTGAGTTTTCCAGAGTTTTCAGATTCAACATGCTCGTGAACTTGCACAAAACCCTGTCTTGGGCCCTGAGCTTGATGCATAACATTTTTTGCTGTCAAGTTTGAAATTCTCATTATCAAAACCAACCACAACTGCAGGCGATACAGAAGGTTGCTGTTTATATTGATGTGTTCTGTCTCCCTAATGTCACTTTCAGTCATTTGATGCGAAACCTTATTAGTACCTTTCTCTTACCAGTATCCTGTCATACAAACATACAGTTAGTCCCTTTAAGCTTACCATGGTTGTAAAACATCTGTTGACTCACAAATATTGCCTTGCTGCCCCAACAGTTATGTGCAAAGTTGTTGGCAACTGAGATTGTATTACGTCGAATTTAACCTTTGTTTACCGCCATCACCGTAGGCTCTTTGCTGCCATTATGTTTGTGTCTGATTGTGTTTGCAGCAAGAGGCTGCAAACTCATTACAGAGCGTTCAGCATAGTTTTTCTGTGTTCATTTAGCTCCCACTCGTGGAAGAGAAGTACTGCACTTAATGATGACTAGGCCATGTTCCAAACATTGAAATGCTTGGATAACACTGTTACTTATTCATAATAATCTTTTGATGTCCTCAGAAAAACAGATGAATTGCTTAATCTATTTCATCATGCCCCTCGGTTTATGAAAATCATAAGCCAGCTTACTTCATGCTATCTAAGGGAAGTGTGCATTTTCATTTCATCGCTGAGTTTTCCACTGAAATCATTCTGCAGAACAGGAACCTTTTATCAACACAAGATTCTGAAATAGAAACAATTGCTGACATTTGTGCTCATGAATAAAAAGAAAGAACATAGTTAGTTCCTATATCAGCTCAAACCAAATGACATAAACAAGGTTTTATCTCTTAAAATAATTGGAAATAAAGTGTACAGGTTTAGTCTTGCATTTAAAAAAAAAAAAGTAATATTCAAATTGACTGTTTTTATAAGGTTTTACAGCTGCCACATTACAAAACAGTTTAAATGACCCACTCAGTTCTCTCACTGAGCACACACTCAGCTGTCAACAAGACCCATAACAGAAGTTATTGTCTCTGCCTGCACATTTGTGGGGATCATAACTAATGCTTTGATGCTCATGAACTTATTGAAATGCCAAGGCCAGTGCAGTCGTTGAGTGTAATCTTCCCAGCTGAGGCTCTCGGGCCACTGGCTGTGGTTTGGCTGATTGGATGCATTTGCTCTAAAAAATGCCAGACGAGCTCACGGCTAGATGGCTGCTACCTAGCTACACGTTAGTGTACATTTATTGAACGGTAGGGAAAAAGTAAGGCTTGTTTTATTACCATCCATGAGAAAATGAGTTTGTTTAAATTCCAACAAAACCATATAGTTTGTGTGCCTTTAGATTAATTGTTCCTTCACTGCCATCAGTTCTAATGGCTCAAACAAAACTGAACAAACATACCTTATGGTGTCTATAACCTTGAGTGGACAAGTTAAGTGTGGTTTGTGTCTCAGCCTTGCACCAGGTGCACCACTGAGCTGGATTTGTTACATGATTAAGTATTGTGGGCGCCAGCCCTTTAACTTCACTGTCCATTCTTATAAAAGCCCAAGTGAAAGGCTTTAGCCTTATGGGAACCTTAATTCTCTTCACTTGAACTGCTGCCTCTTTCTGTATTACATGAAGACCTACTCGGTTCAAAGGTAAAGGTAAAAACTTCAATTAAAAAGAAAAGAAAACAAACAAAAAAAAAAAACGCTTTGAGGAATCAAACTAATGTCTGATGGCAATAAAATCATGTTTGTATCTTTAATGATGTAGACATTAAATAAGAAAATCCTTCCATCCATTTAAGCTTAACTATGTTTTTGGCTCAATTGTCATTGTTTTATTTGAAATTGAATTAAACTGAATTGAAAAATACAATATATTGTTGCAGTATAACTAAATAGAACAATAAGAATATAGATTCTTTTAAATTTACTTGAATCTCCTGGTCACTGGATTTATTGTGATGTTGTGTTTGTAGCCTGGCACCAACTAAACTGATAAAAACAAATATTAAGCATCGGCAGATGTCAGAGCTGATCTCTTTCTGTATCTAACATAGACAGAAACTCCCAAGAAACAGTTTAGCATCTGGGTACAGGGGCACAACGTCAAAGTAGCATGTCCAGCATTATATATTGGTTGTTAAGAGGCTCTGCAACCCTTCTGCCTTTCATTTTGCATGTTATATGCTAGTCTGCTCTGCTCCATCTCACATTATGATCAGAAACCCTGATAAAGAGGCGTAGGAGTCCAAAATGTGGTCCTGCAGCCACGTTTTGTTGAAGCACATAGCACTTAATTTCTAACAGTCCTGATTTCTGTTCATTTGTGCACTAAGCTCATGTATTTTATTGTGTCATTAAGTACTTATTTTTACCTTGCTCCATTTCCTTGACACCTCCTTTTTAACCCTTCTGTTGTTGGAGCATTTGGGTTTATTTTGAGCATTAAATATTCTTTAGAAAGCTCAGTCAGTCCATGTTCTATATGAACGACTTTCCTGTTACCATGGTTACCCGTCACAACAGATGTTTCAAAGTGTCAGAATTACCAGCAGAAATTCTTTAGGCAGTACATCATTCAAATTCGAATATCAGAGTTCAAGATGCTGACAAGAGACTGAGCATGACCAAGAGGTACTGCAACGAGAAGTTAAATGTGGTTGTGTCCACCATCTAAAGAACTTTTAGACAATTTTTTTTCTTGTCTTTGACAAACTAGCTCTATATATCATTCAGTTTGAACCCTATTGTTGAACATTGCAGGAAACACTAAAGTCGTGGTGGAATAAGGTAACATTCCAGTGTGAACAGTATACACATCTGAAGATTGTCCCGTTTGTAGGGAGATATAAATGCCAGTTAGTGCTTTCTGAATGCATAAGGAACTTTAAGAGTCAAGAAAAAAAAAGGGGGGGGGGCTTTTAAATGGTCCACTTGCATATGCTAAATGACCCTTGCTGTGAGTCAGATCCTCACCTAAACACAGCCACTGACTTGATTGTTAGGAGACACTGTTTTCAGCATACCCTAAAAAAACAGTCTGAACTCATCTGTTACCTTATGAATGCCAGACAGAACTAAGCTCCACTCAGTACAGGGTGTGGAAACTTGTGCAGAGTTCCTCAGACGGTTGAGTTTCAGAAAGGAAGATTGCAAGGGTTTCAACACTGTCTGAAAGGAAAATACAGTAGTCAGCATTTCAAAACATTTAATCAGAGTTGTCCTTTGACAAGAAGAGATATTGTTCATGATTCTTGGATAGTGTGTGTTTTTGAACCACTTCAGGTGGGTACTACTTTATAGCTAAATAAAATCAGTACTTTCTACCATGACTTAACATGCTTTCATTCAGCATGTGAACAAATTGGGGAAGTTTACAGATGGCTCTTTAGCTGGTGTGTTTGAGGCAGACATGGAGACCAGAGTTATACTTGGTTGTTTAACCTGCTTGACCTGCCCCAATAAAGTGCATGTGTGTGACACACTGGAATATGTGCATAATTAATTACCACACCCAGCATTGCACTGTGGGCATTTCAGGTGTACTATGAAACACATAACTGTGTCTAAGATAAAATAAACATCCAGGATAAAATATTTAGGACACAGTTCAAGTAATTGGCAGTTAGATTCTTATATTCTTTTAACATGATGCAAACAAAGACTCTAGAATCTCCAAACTTTTACAAAAGTTGGGGAACATGACAGCATATATATAGTACACACACCCACAAAAAACACACACATTTTTGGACAATTGCAAAGTGTGGCTGTACTAAGTAGCTGCGTGCAGAGTTTTTTTCTGTTTGTCCTTCTCTGTCTCACACACATACACTCACGCCAAATTAACTGTTTCTCTTAGAATGGATAGACTTGCTGACTCAGTAAATGATCATGTGAGAGGAATATTTGTTGGGTTGGACTGTTTTTTAAATGTATTATTTTACTTATACTTTCTCAAGAAGGCACTGAGCAACAAGTATAGCAGCATCATGTTGTCTGTTCCTGGTGCTGAGTGTGAAAGGAGGAGTTCAGGCCATTGCATTTACTGCAATGATGAGCATTTGGGCGAGCTCTAAATATAGATGATGCAGTGGAGTTGAACGCAGTCTTGGTCTACTATGAGTATATGATTCTGTTGGACGCACTGAGGCTGTTTGTTGAGAAGATCATGAAGGGATAAAGATGGCCAGAGAGAGGGAAGTCTTGGCTACCCTGCTTAGGATACTGCCCCTGCGACCCAACCTCGGATAAATGAGGGATAAAGGTTTTGACCTCCCATTTAAGTCAGAATAGTAAAATGAAAACGTGCAGAAACAACGTTAAACACACAAGATTATAAAATGGCGACAAATAGAACTTTAACTGCCAGTTCTGTGACCAGAAAGCATTACAAGTGTTGAACATGTTCTGCTGTGCTACTTTGTAGAGCTGCAGCTCTTTGATTTTTGCAGAGTATTTGTTTCGCTTTTGCTTCTGATGAGTCTGCGAATAAGCATTCGTTTGAAAGCTTACTTGCAGATTTTCTAAGATCAGGGAGCCTGGTGATTTAAATGATTTAACGGGATATTTGTGCAACCTTGAATTGACACATATAAAAATATTCTACCAGAAGAGCTAAGTCTGATTTAATGACAGACGGGAAATATGGAGTCAGACTTCAACGGTAAAATGGGTCTCTTTTGAAGAGTCTGAATAGTAAAAGATTACTAAACTCTGACAAATTATTCTCTGATTACCCTCATAGTATACAGTGTATAGGCCTCTTGTGTTACTTTATTTTAATTTTTAAAATGTAAAGATATTTTCTGTATTTTTTTCTGATCTCTTATGTTTTGGTTCATTTGTAGAAAATATTAATTTGCTCCGAAAAATATTTAATTGGATTTTTGTTTAGAAACCAGATTGTTTACCCCTTCAGGGAAACAAAACAAACAAGTAAAGGTCATAGATGTGCTCTCATTTGGTTATATAAAATCATTAGGGAAAAATGTTTTTTCCCTGGGGTAATCTAGTTCAAGAGCATTAAAATTCATACCTTAGGAGGGTTTAGTAATATAATTAATATCTCACATTATGTATACAATTTATTTTTTGCTATGTGCAAAGTTCAGATATTTTCATCTTCCAAATGTATATCTTTTCAGTATATACAATGTTGCATTTTTATCTTTTAAAATGGATTAACCCTCACTCTAAAATGTATGTTCCGCCCTTGAAACACCCCTAGAGTAGGGTATTTTTGTCAGAGGCATGTTTCTGCTGCAGCCTATTTATGTACTTCTACATACATAATTATAATAGAGAGAACAAATATTGACATATGTATGAGCAGATACATCCTCATTGTGGGCAAAACATATTGTACACTGAATACAGGCCTTGAGTTCCCAGCTGCCACCATCAAAATAGCAGTTATAGTTTAGGTCCACCTAGTTTATAGTCCCCTTAAGAGTCAATAGAGCACGTACTCACAATCATCAAAACAAAATGCGAGGAGGTCTCTCTCTTTCTTAGGAGCAGTTTTCCATCCCAGTAGTGGAGCTCCGGAGGCCTGTAGAATCAATGCCACAGTAAACTCCATCTTTTCTGGCTTCAGGCAACGGCCCAATTTTAGCCATTTCTTTAATAATCAGCATGGCCGGTGACTAAGCACACTAAGCTGATTATCAGGCAGGTGCATCTGCAGGCAACATGATGTTGTTGCTATAGAAAGGAAATTGGGAAATGCATGACATTGCTACTGACAGGCTGCCTTAGATGTTGACTTTGTTTCACTTTTGAAAAAAAAAAGCAACTTTGAGCATTTTAGAAAATAATGTTTTAGTTTCCCTCACACCTCTCAATATTGAATAGGTATGAAATGTCATTTTTATTTATAGTTTTGGAACTATATTGATAGTCAAGGTTTTAGCTGTAGATTTGACAGAAATATGTGTCAAAACTCACCCTTTTCAAGGGTGTAGCATTGATAAGTCCAAATATTATTATATTTTTGCTACCAGAGATTTTCATCTTTTGAAGGTGTATACACACATGCAGATTTGCTTTTATCAATGACAACATAGAAAACTAAATATCCTGAAGTATGATTGCAGCATTAACTATAGTTAATGCTTCAGTTAATGTTTGTCATAAGTGCAGTAAGTGGTTTAAATATGTAGGTAGAAAGAGGAACAGTTTTATTGAAACATTAGGTATAAAAAGCACACTTGTTTTTTGCACTTAGCTAGATGTACATTTGTGATCTAGGGGTCCTAATCAAAGTCCTAGCCTCTATGACATCCCCACTCATTGTCTGTGTAGTCTTCAGGACAGCAGATACGAGCGAATTTGAAGTTATTTTGGAAACATTTTCCTGTTCCCTTTTGGATGCTGTACTGCTGAAAGGATTTCTGATGGCACTTTGCTACACCTAGAAGGGTTTGAAGTGTTGATGAACGCACAGCGGGATTCCTGTGAATTAAATGGTGTCTTTTGTTTCCTCTCAGAATAAAAAAACATGCTGACTTCATATATTTTCACGTGTGGAAGGAATATTTATTGGGTTTCCCTGTTTACTATGTGTTTCACCAAGACATTACTGCAGGAACATGTTCAAGACTCATGGTTCTCAGACTTTGCAAAGACACGGTAACAGTAAACAAAACCCAAAGACCAAAGGGAGAAAGAATCAGTGTTTTTTTTTTTTGTTTTATTAACAGAGGGTGGACATATTACTGTGAAGGAGCATCTACATCCCAGATTCTTAGCTATGATGTATGTTAATATATACATTATTAGTTATAAGATATGCTTTTTTTTTTGCTCTTTTGCTATGTTTGAGCTACATATAGGAAGTAAACAAAACAAAGCCCATCCCTGCAAGCTCCAGCACTGCAGAAGAGACTCCACAGCATCAGCTAGCACTTTGGGCTGTAATTACAGATAATGGACAAACGATAATGGACGAGTATAAACACCAGCAGTTACATTTGTCCTACACATGGGCCATGTGTGTAGTTTATATGGAGATCAGATAACATGCTCCCTGCCAGGTTTTTTTTTTTTTTTTTTTTTTTTGCAAAACCGAATTCTGGTGGTCATTGCACATATTATGGTCATGAAGCTGACCATGAAGCTGATGTAATAAGATTTTCTTTCTTTTTGTGTATTGTAAATTTACAAATAGATTACAATAGGACAGTGTGGGAAAATGGACTCTTTATAGTTGTGTATTTATCAAAAGATTTTAGTGTGTAAAGGCAAGACTTGATACTGATGACAACTAAATCAGATTTACTCTCACTGAATGCAAAGGGGTCACACAGTTGATCCTTTTCAGAAACTAGGAGATGACAGAAAATTTCCAAAGAGACAAAATGACACAAAGAGATTTAAATATTAAGATTAAACAGAAAACTTCCGGAAAAGTCCAGAAGAATAACAATATCGGATTGACGCATTACATGGCCTTGTAGATGTAGAATTATCTTGCCTTCTCTCAGGCTGGAGCCTGCAATCTGATTATACGTATTTCTCTGTCTGGTCATAGAGACCCAGATTATAATTCTTTTACGTTTTACGTATAATGTGATGGAAAATGATTAGTGCTGTATGTAATGACAAGTGCTTCATATAAGAAGTGGCCCAAAGATGACTAAAAAAATGAATAAATAAATGTGTTAAATATTCTGTTATCTTGCCAAATGAATTGTGAAGAGCTAACTGATCTATAGTCCAACTGCATGTATACCTCTAAGGTCAAATAATTTTCAACCACTGCTACTAAAAAAATAGTAGATGTAAATTCGATATTTTGTAGGCAAGACGGTCTAATCACAATTTTTAAGAACAAGCCATGCTGATCTCGTCCATTTGAGGTGCTTTGATGCTTTCTGTGTCTATGTTTTTCTGTGTTCAGCAGTTGTGTTGGGGTCAGAAAGAAGGGCTTGGGTGCAAGTATATATAGCTTCATCACATATGAACCTCATCAGTACTGAACAGCAGGGAAAGGCTTATATTTAGAGGTTCTGTTCTCTCATTACACACACACAGAGGGAGCTCTTAATACTCCTCTGTTGCTGACACTGGCAGTCTTGCAGCGCTAGCCTACATTTCCGAGGAGGAGGGAGAAAAAACATGGTGATGTCATCTGAAGGTCTCTCTCGACTCGCTCTTCTCCTTTCTCCGATTCTCTGTTGTGGAACTTAATGGTGCTTTCTGCTCCCTGAGCTGCTTAAGGTAGGTCCTCCATCCACTTCCCTGTCATTCGCTTGTGCACGTGCATGCTGTCGTGGACCGACTCCATCCATGCCTCTGTGCTTATGTAATTTGATTTACGTGCTCTCAGTCTGGTCAGTATACCCTATTTATGGTCCTGTGTGACAGTTTTACTCTTTTTGTAAATTTAGCGTATTTTTTTTAAAGTTGTGTATGTAAGAATATCTTTAAATGAAATAAAATATACTGAAGTCGGAGCACACTACAGCTGGATGACGTGTCCTGATGCTGGCTAGTTGCTCCGAATGTCTCCGGTATTAGACCACAGACTTACTGTCCAAATCCCAGATTGATAAGGAGATATGCATCATGTAATACTGATGGCATTAATCATGTAGAAATTATGTCTAGCATGCAATCTTCCAGCTCTTCATTAAGTAAGGTCTTTTTTTTGTCACAGGAATATTGCTTGTGACCTTTGTACTCTGAACTTCTTTGCAATGGCCACAAATCCTTCAAAATGTATCATAGAAATGACTACATCATTGAGCTGAATATGCTGGCACTTCTGGCTCGTAGCTATTCTCCATTTCCTCTTATGCAAGAGGTATTGTATATACAAATGGGGGTCTGTAATTCAACTGTAGCTGCATGCGTCATACACATTTTCACTGTGCAGCTCTGTAGTGGAGCTCTGGCTCTTTTCTCCCTGTGATCTTCCTCTCTCTCGTGGTAGCGATGGCTTGTTCTGTGTGTTATGAGCCAACAGTCAGTCAGAGTCTGAGGCAGCAGCATTCTTTCTCCTGTTATTGGACTGAACACGAGGAGGTTCCCACAGTGTCCTTGACACCCTGCGTGTTGAGTCCTTCTCATTCTCTTTCTACCTGATCAGCATTCTGATCCACTGGTTGTTTTAACGAATCAGAGAAATGAATGTTAGTAAATTCAGAGTCACATTGTTGCTTCTTAAAGCACTTCATCTTGTAGGGTAACACGCTTCGTACCGGTCTCCTATCTACATTTCTCCCACAGTATAATATATGGTTTTATAGTTTAAAATAGAAACATGACTATTTCGATATTAATATGCTCATTTGCTTGGTTAGTTCTCACTTTTTTTTTAAATTGACTTTTAAATGTACCAAATTACAAGAAGCTACTGAGTAGACAGTTATCATTACTGCCCTGCACGACTGTGGTTTGCTCCTCCCCCATAAGCATGTCTCTCTGTTCAGCAAATATTAGGCTCCATTTGCTTGTGTTAATGTGCCAGTTGTTACATTATGTAGTGGCACTGGTGTGGAAAGGCTACTTTAATATACATGTGGCACTTGAAATAATATGATGTTGACATTTTTTCAGCTAAAGGGAGTAAATAGGGATGATAAAAAAAATTAGCCGTACGAAATTAAACCAAAAGATAAGATAAAAATTCTGTATTGTCAGCAAGTCGATGCCCAGTAGGATAAAGTCATAAACTGACGATATTGTACGTATATTTTTCATTGTCGACAAACATGTCTTAGATTGGAAGTAATTTTGTGAACAAACTTTGTATATATTTTTTAAAAATGAAGTTACATAGCATGCACCTTTATACAAAACCATTTATTAGTACACAATGAGATTCAAGCTTCAGTAACAAAACCCTGATATAGATGTTAAGTGCTAAATAACAAATACAGTACAGGTGGATCAAGTTCACAAGTTCAAAGTAGGTGTGGGTTAGCTATGTTCAGTCGCTTTTACACAACACCGTTTTAAGCCCCTAGTCTTCTAGCTCGCCAACTGCGTGAAGACGAATCACCAAGCTGCTGGTGGTTGCCAAGTGGTACTCCATCATTATAAGTGAAGAGCTCAAATATTTCAAGGACGTTCACCAATTCTTTGCCAACCCATGGTCGACAGCCGACAGATACACAGCATGCCAAATGTCTGTGGTAGTCTGGCCAGCATTCACTCAAGCTCCAGCCAGTGAGAGGTCACATGATAGAGTGACATCACCATGAGTAAGGCAAATGTCTGAGGGGGAGGCGGTGTAAGAATTCAATTCAGTATTTATCTATCTATCTATGTTCAATGATGTTCAACATAGAAGTCACAAGTTCTTATTTTTTCTTTGCTTTCTGAATAAATCCTCACACATATTAGTTCACACTCTTCTTTTTCTTCCTTTTGTCCATTCTCAAATAAACAACTCCTGTTTTGTGTGTGCTTTCTTCATGTTGTGTTCCCATGTTATTTCTGGTTTTTCTTTTGTTGACATGGTTTGAAGACTTCATAGAGTTGCTGGGCGATGGAGGTACATTGTTTTATTCTTTGTGTGACCCCCAGTTGCCGATAAGTCACATAGGGTGAACATCACAGCGAATGACTAGACAGCAGGTTATGTAGTCTGAGCAGCACAGCAGCTGTGTAGTGTTTTAAAAGTGTTGGGAGATAAGATGTTATTGGAAGAGAGGATTTCAAAATTACTGAAAGGGGAAGAGGGATATTCCACTCAGACATCATTTGGTAGCTTATTCCATCATCATGGAACTGTGAATAAAAAATGGTTTGGATTACGATTACCTTGTGCATAGGGACATGGCATACTAGATGACATTCCTGAGAGGAATTCAGAGGCTGTGAAGAAGTCAAAGTATGAGGCTATTTCAGTCTAATTTCAGATCTCATACCATATACTCTGCAGTGACAATAAATCTTTGATTTAAAAAAAAACCCATCAACACTGGAATAAAGCACTTGAATAAATAATGCCTGCTATCTTTATTTTCCCACCTTGAGAAAAAGAGCAAACCATCTGTTTTAGAGTGATGGCTCCTTGGGAATTGAGGCCAGATGAAATGTGTTTTGGCTTGAGCGAAGTGGCTGTTGGAGCACTGGAGCATTACATCAGTAGAGTAACTGCTCGAGGGATTTAGTGACTATATGATTCTCAGGAAGTCTTCCTGTCCTCAGTCTGATATGAGGCATTATTTGTCTTTGAGGCGTCTCCGGAACTCCTTCCTTCCTTGTATGTATGTTTGTATCTCTTCTCAGTGCCTTCAGAAGGAAGTTTATGGACTAAAATTGGCACTAGTTATTTCCCCATATGTTACTAAAACAAAACTTGTACATGTATGATAGATGCTCCAGGAATCGAGGGATATTGTAGAGTTCTACTTAATTGGTCAAATGTCATTTTAGTGAAAAGCTGTGATTATTGTTGTCCTGCATAAACAGATTACAACCCGCTGAAAGCCAAATGACCTTTTTCCTGATCGCTGGTCTCGCAGCGTTGTGTTCATCATATGTCTTTGGCTTTCTTGGACTCTAAACAGTATCTCCATTTTCTCATAAGCCATTTATTGCATGGCTTCAGAGCTCCAATTGCTCTGGATGAGATTGCTCTTTCTCGTGATCAAATTACTCATCTCAGAAGAAAGAATGAAGGCAAACAGAGGCACGCCAAATTGTGTCTTTTTTATTTATCCACACAAAGGTCAAAACATGATTACATTTTCTCTTAAGCACCACAGCTTTCTTTGCCCACTTAATCCAAAGTCATGTACCTAAGGATTTCTTATTTTCTTTAAGAGTGACAGTTTATTACTTTCAAAGCAAAGAGTTTGTAATTGCTCACTTAATGTATTTCCAAATTCATTTGTAAGAGTCTGGTGTCTAAATTGTTGCCACTTTGGTACAGCTTTAAAAAAAACCCCCACTAAATCTAGTTTGTTCTCGTATCATCTCATGTGAGGCCACTGGGTTGATGCTATAAGAATATCACCACGGACCTGCAATCACAATAAGTGGCTTCCTGCTATAATCCTGAAAGCATTTGTCCAGCAGCCATGTGTATGTTGGTCACTCACAATAATCTCCTCAAAAGCATTGAGTAATTAACAGATGGTCCCACTTGTTCATGAACTCATGTTGAGCGTTTAGGAGTCAGTGGCTTTATAATGCAACCAGCAAAAACTAGGCCCGTGTTTTATTGCAAGCAGGTGCAGCACATGGACTAGGAACAAAAACACACTGAGTGCATTCAAAGGATTGTTGAAGCATGGGTGGTTGGGACAAGTGTTTAGGTTATTACAGCAATTTGTAACGCCACCTGTACCACTCTAAACAGCACATTTTATTCATGTTCAACCAAGTAGTTGAATCACTGTACAATATAGTTTTGTTTTTATTTTGTATGGCAGACATTCAGAAGATTGTTTGATTTATTAAGATGCAGCTTCTGTGAAATGCAGAGTTTCATTCAAGCAAAGTGGGCTAGTGAAATACTTTGTTACATCGATCCAATGAAATCTCATTACATTCACCAGATGTTAATCTTAGTGGAATAATTATACATGGAATTGATACTTTTTTAAAATGATTTTTTTGTATGACATCTGTAGGGTTAGGATTAGCTAATGAAACATTCCGTTTGTTGAAGTGAGAAAGTTTGGGTGGAAAAATGCAGTATCTATCTATCTGTCTGTCCGTCTGTCTGTCTAGCTAATAAAATTCAGAAAGTAACCCCTATCAAACTGACTCAGAGTTTATGGAAGTGAAGTTTAAAGACTTTGCACAGGGCCAACCTTGCTGTTTGAATCATGTGTTTTCTCCCGTTTTGACAGACATGTGGTGTGGAGAAGCCTGACTCTGGCTTCTTACAACCATGGAGTCCTCTTCTGAGTCCCAGCAGGAGCCAGAGAAAACTTTGGTAAGTAGATATGCATAAGCATTCTGCCAGTCCAAAAAAGAATTGAACATTGACATATTTGTTTTGTATTGAATTGTAGCTCTCAGTCATTCAGGTCATGGTTATGCTCAAACGGCTGAACCAAGCCAACCGGACCTCCTTTTCCTTTTTATTGAACATGTTTCATGAAACTGTATCAAAAATGTTGACAAAAGTCAGTGTTGCAGACCCTTACTCAAACTGTGCCTGAATGAATGTGTGCCATAATCAAAGCTAAAGGAAGGTGCATCAAAAATATTGTAACTTATTTGTTTGTGTGCCCGACAGAATGTTTGACCTTGAGCAAAGGTCATCGCCGCTTATGTCCTGCAAAATTTGCACAGGGTTCATTGTCTGTAGTCTATGATCTGTCAGCAGCTGAATATGATTGTAAATTTCTTAAAAAAAAAGAACAAACCAAAACTAAAAAACAAACCTTATCCATCTAAATGTTTTAAGTTTCACACATTATGCAGTATATTTAAAAAGCCAGTTTAGCAATAATCTTGCAGGCATATTGATGCCAATCATCAAGTAGCTCCAGTCATGACTCTTCATAGGAAACAAATCAGCTGATGAGCCAGCGAGGAGACCAGTTGTCTGTAGGAAGGCTCACACATACATTTCTTGAAATAGCCTTGAAAATTGATACTTAGACACTGAAACAACCACAAACAAATCCAGTGATCCAGTAATTACCCCCATCCATTTATCTGGGCCTGACGGTATCCTTCTTTTCATCATAAAAATACATTTTATTTGATTAAATCTTATCATTTTTTTCTCTCAGTGAAGAGCCACACTGAGTGCTGATTATTCTCTAGATCAGTTGTTTATTAAGCCTACATTTAGAATATGAAGTTGTATTGCTGTCTTCCCTTTTTAACATTTCTGTAACACCAAATTGAAGGCATGTATGTAACTGGTTGAGCATATCTGCTATGCTCTAGTTTTGTTTTTTTTGTTGTTTTTTTTTTGCCCCGCAGTTTTGTGGTTGCCTTGGCCATATACAAATAAAAAACAGAAAAACCTCTGAAACTTTATTATAGCCTAACTTTTTCTTGATAACTGCCCGTCTTCTGTATTGTTTGAATATTTAGGTTTTTTTTTTTTTTAATAATTTGCAAGTTTCACCAGCTCTCATGTACAGTTTTGAAGGGAGATTAATTTGGCTTTTTGAGGCTTTTGAATGATTTGAGTGTTATAACAAACACTTTCTTTTTTTTGCTTATTGTGAAATTTTTTTCTTTGTGGTAAACTTGCTGAAGGATATGTGTATCGCTTACAGAATCATCTTCACTTGTCATGAGGTAGCTTGTTGTTAAAATACAAGGGAATCTTTCTGCTATCTTACTCAGACTTTTAGAAGAAAATGAGAGTAAGAATGGCCTGTTTGTGTTTTTTAAATCAGCTGTCTAGCTTTTTAGCATTTAATGCCACACTGTTATTTTAATGCTTTAGTAACAGCAAAATCCAAAAAGATTTTGTCCACATGCTACAAGATTTAATTATATTTCAAATTTTTACAACAGGTGTTACATGATGGTTTAAAACAGAATTTAGGAAAACAATAGAAAAAAAATATTGCAAGTATGCATTATACAGTAAAGGATCCACTCTAGTAATCTAAAATCAGGATAATCTGCCTCATCTCTTCCTATGGGCTAATACTTACCTTTAATAGCTGGTGGTTTTCACTGACCCACCTTGTATATGCTAAATAGGAGCAAGTTCCTGTTAATGGCTAGTATCAGTGACAGGATGTCTGCTCTAAGAGCACTCTCTCTGAACTTTAATGATCAGCTTAAGGTGCTAATATTGTCAGCGGGCCACAAGCATGTCTGGCTCACTCTGACGAATCCTGTTTTTGCTGCATATGGTTGAACTTCTGTGGGAGCTTCTGCTTGTCAGTAGAAGACTGCTGCTCTGACTGGAGATGATTGAAGGTCATCCGCAGTTATGTGGATTTAACTTCCTCTTTCTGAAGAACAGTCATGGTGATTAAGGAGGCGACTGAAAATGAAAAGGCTGCCATCGTCCACAGTTCTTGTGTCTTTGTTCTACACTGCGATATCTCTTTGTGTCCCATGTTGCAGCCTAACAGCCCATACAGGAAGCAATTTAGAAAAAAGAAAAAAAAAAGATCTAGATTTGGAAGTGAGTCTTCAAAACAGCTATTTACCTGAAGTTCTTAGCAATCATGGGAGATTTCTGTTCATATTGTGCTACCATATACAAATCAGACAGCAAATGCTCACAATTTAAGGTGTTTTATGAAATGTGGTATATAAGCTCAAGACCACTGATCATGTTCATCTGCATAATGTTTTAATAACCGCTTTATTCAGGATGTTTTGGATTTAAAATACTAACTAACTAATAAGTCTTACAAAAGAATCTCCAAAAAACAAACCAACAGTAATAACGGTGTGCAGAACTAAATCCCCTCTCTTATTTCTTTGCCACTTAAAGTGAGAGCTGTTTTAATAAAACTCTGTCATGGTGGCACACTAATTTCTTTCGCTGCCTCATCATCTGCCTGTTTTAGTGGCTGCATAATTAAACTGCTGATGCATAAACAGGAAAGTCTGCTTGGTATATTTACTTTTGAGTGCTTTCTTTTTCATTAAATGGATTATGCTAAATGAGTACTTCCTTGCATTTTAGCTATAAACCTTCACTGAGCCGGTTGCTGGGCACCTTTATCACTTTATCATATATTATAAGTGACAATAGTGCCAGCATGGCGTCAGACTTGGACTGTGAACTGTAATGTTGGCTTTTCCTGTTGATTCGCTAAAAGGGTGTGTTAATACAGAAGATGGCTCCCAACATGAGATGAAAAGCTCCATCAAGCACATAAGGTGGCTCCTGCTTTCTGTCTTGTACGTAGAAGGTTCTTTGGGAAGTTTCTGACTGCCAGCTTGTCTCATCTTTAAAATAACAACCATTCAGTATGTTGTCGTTTGCATTGTGTATAATCTAATAAAAGCACTGGTGGCCTGTCGATAAGAACAGTCGTGTTAAATGGCACAGAAGACAGCTACTGTGTTTTTGAATAATGGGGTTGAGGTAGTACAGAGGTAAAAGGAGATGCTCTGTGGCTTAGAGGTTGTTGCTGGAAAATGTTTGCACGGTTGTGATGAATGAGCGATGACTTTTATCCTTGCTTGTTATTAAATTGCCCTTTAAGAAGGTGTGTACAGTAAAGCCCATCGTACCAGATTAGTTTTATTGCTGCTAACAGTACAAATAGTGCTACTTGGAAGTTTCAAGGTATGAAATGCATGGTATTTGCTAAAAATAGAAAGAAATGTTTAAGTTACTATCAGAAGGGAAAGACTATGGTCAAAGCTGAAGAATGATTCTGTGAACTGCATTTATGAACATGCCACTTTAGCATTTAACTCTTTTTATTCCTCATTTTTTACCGTTAAACACCTTACGACCCCCTTTTTATTTATTTTTATATAGGTCTCAATCTCAGTTATTCTTACCTTTAGCCAGTTTTTAACATCTTGCCACAGGATGATGCAGATTTGAAGACACTCGAGCATGAAAAGCAAAGTACAAGGTTCACGTGTGTACCTCTCCATGTTTACTCCACATAAATATCTAGTTACATATATTGACATAAATAAGAAGCGTGGAGGCTGAAATTATATGTATAATCAAAGTCGACAGATACTGTTAGGCCCTTTTCGGGCTTGTCAGGAAGCCGTCTCCACATTCTCTGAGTTTAAAGTTTATCCAGATGCACATTTGTGTCTGGATAGCTGTTTTAATTTCAAAGAAACGCTAACCCAAGTAGTGCGACTTCTCCCAGTCAGTCTCGGCTGGCTGGATTATTTGTAGCGGAACTGTTAAGGAAGTCATCCATGGAAACTGTATGACAAAGGGCGCACATTCAATAAAATGTGTTGCATGTGATTGGGCAAACCATCTAGGAGCATCCAGCCAGGCGAACTTCAGCTAGTCAGATCAACAAACTTGTACCCTCTTAGCAGGCTGGCACATCAAACACTTGATGGACTCTGAGAAGAACTTGCCCATGGGTTTCCACTGGATACTAAATCCTGTCAGATTTCTAAATAAAAGACCCTCAGCACAGAAGATCGAATGGTCAAATGAGAGGTTCAGTAGCTGAGAAACACAAGTTTATTTGTCAACGTGTTAAAATGATCTACAGGGGTTGTGGGAGAATGTAAGCTGTTAAATTCAAGAAAAAAACCCAGTAATTTTTGAATTTGACCATCGGGTGGATCACACTTCTGCTTCTAAAATGTTCCTGGTGTGAAATGAAGCCGTGGAAGGGTCAGAGGAAAAACTGTGTAGCAGCTGGAACATGGCTCAGTCCCATCTGGCTTTAACAAACGGGCCATTTCCAGACAAGAGAAGCCAGCAGAGGAGTTATTTGATCTTTTTTTCTTTCAAGAAATACTCTTTACTTAAAAAAACTGATACGGAGTCTCTTCTTCACTCTTCCCTCTTACAGACCGGCACACCGAGGATGCAGGTGCTTCAGTAGTTGCTGATAGAACAGATGATAAGCTTTGCAGATGAGACACATTCTCACCACTCAAATAAGCGAGTTTAAGTAAACAGGAAGACCAGGCTGGTGAGGGGTGGGGTGGGTGGCAGAATCTTTGTAGAATCATTTAATTGGACTAATTTGTGGCAGTGTAATTTGTGCCTCTTGAAGATGCTGCAATTTAAGTATTGCCCTTTTAACACAAGACTCAAAGGACTGCACAGGAATTCATTTCTTTTTTTCTTGGCCTGAACTGATCAGCACAAGCCGGCAGATGCACATATGAGTCTCGCTCTGTGGCTTGAGGATTGTTTCATTATATATCAGCACAGGAGGAGCAGTTAGGATGAAGGACACATTCTTTTGATTTTAATGTTGAGAGATGAGGTAATTGGAAGCCAGACATGTGTGCTGACATACAAATGTTCAAAGAAAAGCATTCTTCTCTGGAAATGGTGTGAGCATGGCGTTTTTCAGTTTTGTTTTGACTTTTAATTCAGGGATGGTATGACTCATTAAGAGTATTCAGGAAGTAGCTTTAGAGGTGTTTCTTTTTCTAGATGATTAAGTTATGAATATGGTCATAAAAATTAAAAATAAAAAGCAATTACTGCAAAGAGGTTTTGTGTTACTGCACAGTAACTCCACAGTCACCACCAGAAATGGTTGCTCTTTTTTTTTTTTCATTAAGTGAACGCTGTCAACTCCCAGACTGAAACACAGTAGGGGTTTCCTGTCTGATGCAGAACTCTTTAGTCTAAATATAATCAGCTGGCTTCCATTGCAAATGAGCACTGTGACTTTAATTGCAGTGGATTTTGTTTGTGTGGTTCTGTGTGTGAGAGAAAGCCTTGATGTGAAACAGGCCTCTCTCAGTAAACGAGATGTTATATGCCCAGTTACAGCTCGTGCTTTGGGAATCTACGTGAACAGGGTGTTCTAAAAAGAAGATGCATTAATCATAGTTTTTTTGAATACAAAGTCAATATTGTTATAAAAGTCTGGGATTTGTAACAAGCTACATCACTTAAAATGGCTTAAGTTACAATGACTTTAATGGAGACTAGACCTTCTGCATTAAATGTCCATTTGGGTGAAAGCTTAAGTCCATTATACACAACATCAGATGTTTACTATTACCAAACTCCACATAGCATTTTTCTCCTCAAATCAGAATCTTAGCCATCACTTAAAATAACTGTTTACTTAATTACTGTGGGAAAAGAGTTAATTATTTTGCAAGAAGTCGGACTCGACCTTCCCCCTAAGAAGCATCTTGTAACACTTAAGGGATTGAAGCTGACGCACTTTTTTCCTGGGAAAAACAGCTTTGGTCTGTCTGGGTGCAGAACAAACACACATGCACCTCATGCCATGGAAGAGATCTACTTTTAGAACTTGTGAAATTTTTCCTGAGAAACACGATCGGCATCACTTGTGTTGATCCATTTCTGCAGCCACCCTTGACTGTTTGCTCAGTAAACATGGTTTTCCCATGACCAGGTCTCCTTTATAATTACACAAATATTGAATTGTTTGAAAAGTAAACACAGTAGACTTCAGCATTTTTACTTTACTTGTGTTATTATGATGACATTTCCATCAAAATAATTTGGCTGTCTTTGGATCATTAATGCTATTTTAGATGGGGTTCAGCTCAAATTCAATCCCACACTATGGCATCCAGTGAAATGACAAACTCTTACATGTTGATATGTTTATTTGAATTGAAGCTTTAAAATGCTTTCTGTGGTGTGTGCAACATGGCTAAGCTGGTCAACAGAAATGATTGTAGAAGAGTCTGGATTAGAAGTTTAGTTGTTAGATATGGGCAGTTAGCAATGTGAGGTAGAGCTACATAGTTACAGCAGTTTTGCCTCGCTACACCAGATTTAAACAGGCTCAAAGTGCAGACCTTTTTATACACATTAAATGACACACTTCCTTGTTTTTGTGTGTCAGATGAGGCTGGATCGAAAAAATGATTTAGAGCTCCCTGGCTGTAAAAATGCCTCACTAGGTGACAGAGGAAGGGAGATAAAATAAACACCAGTGAAGAGATGTATGGAAATTATTAGGGCTTGAGAAGAAAAATGAAAGTAGAGTATTTGACATTGATGTCACAAATAAGGGGTAAGTAAAAACGAAAATTGCTGTAGGCTCTGAAAATGAAAGATGGATAGGAAGAAAGGCAGAAGAGGGGAGAGTATTTATTGTAGCGAGAGAGAACAGGCTGAAATTCTGTTGCAGTCATGTTCTCATTACTTTGCCTCCTCCCTTCAGTATGAGTGTGTGTGTGTGTGTGTGTGTGTGTGTGGAGGAGAGGAGCTGAGTGGCATGCCGTACCACTTTTAGTCTTTTTTGTCTGATATCTAGCAACAACGAACTTGTTTCCATCCTTCTGCTGACTGTCACATGGTATGCATTTCCTCTCTTTCTATAAGTGAACCTTAACACTTGACAGGGTGTCAAAACGCGGAAGCTGGGGTGGGTGGATTATACTGAGGTGAAAGTGGTGTTTGTTTCTCATGACTTTGCCTCGGTAACTTATTTGAGTATCATTTCTTCCATTTTTGTGTCACTGCAAAAGTTAGTTATTTTAAGTTTACTCTTAATAGTTGTGTTGTAGGTTTTCACACTAGAAAGCTGAACCTGCAGTGTTGCTCCACCCAGGATCCATGTTTGCTTAGTATGTTGTCAGTAAATGAAGGCCAGCACACATTGCCACACTTTGTAACGACAGGATCACATGGTTTCCACTGATATAATAGACAGATTTTCAAGCCTTCGTATTTGCTCTAAGTGTCTTCACATGTACATGAACAAGGAAAGTGGCTGCAGGCTGGTGGCTTTCTCTAATGCCAAGGGAGTATGGGTAGAAAGGTTGTCTTTGGTTGCTTGCAAACAGCTACAGGCAGGGTTGCAAGGACACTATGGAAACATAATAGCGCCTAAATGCAAACCTCTCGAGTCTAATTACGTCCCTAATAAGGTTTACAACAAAAACGCAATGAAGTGCAGTTATTTTTCTATCTGGAACTCTAATTACCAGCAAAATAGGCTATCTAAGATCTTAATTGCCACCTAAATGTCGACCCATGTGCCTGGCTCATTTGATTGAGGGCAAATCAACTAGTTATCTGTTAGTGGCATTCAGTTGTGTAATAGTAGATTTCCAGGAATGGCTGTGTTTCTGTTTTGCTTTCCCACCCCACAATAGAGGCTCTGCTGGAGTCTTGGCTGCATCCACAGGGTGCAGACAGATGGACCAGACTGACTGTAATCAGTCTGGCAACACAAGCCGAGGCTTGTGCTTGTTCATTCTCAACAGCTGCTCGAGTGCGACTTCACACTAGTCCCTAAAAAAAAAAAAAAAGAAGATAGAGAACAGTTTAAAACACCTAAACACTTACACAACGGTCTTGCGTTTTCTTTTCTACAGGCTGTTTGCATGTTTGCTATTTTTTCAGAAAGGGAGTATTGCATGTTTCAAATGAGGTGTTTTCTGCAACAGAAATACTCTTCTTTCACCCTACTCTGTAAGAACGTGTCCCTACTCACCTGCATGCTGCCTCCCATCCCTGAGTCCCTGCTGTGATGAAACTGAAACACGGATGAGGACTAAACAACTACTCAGTCCCCCCTCCGCCCCGCTCCGCCCCCCACCACCCTCACCTACTTCATTTCAAAACAGATGCTCAACAGACATCTTTTTCTCTGTCACTTTTCTGACAGCTTCAAGGGGATTGAACAGTGCTGGTAGAAGATAATGAATGCTCGGCCATGGTGATATCTCTTGTATGTAGCTTCAGAATCTCCCATGCTTCTGAGAATTATCTGCTTACAGTTTTCTTTTTAATTCTGAAGAATAATTCACCATCACAACACAGGCAAAATGCACTTATCTATAAACCTTTTAACCTGCAATTTCATTGTAAATGTCTAGTGAGTGCAGTTCTCAGCTGGCAAATAATAGAAGAGGACCCTTTCAGGTAGTCATACAATCATGAGTTTGCTGCAAATAGAAGTTGCTCATAGGAATTTCAGTGTAATTTTGAAGTTGCCAGTTTTCCATAATATTTGCGCTAAAAATATAATGTTCAAATGATAGTCTGCAGCTCACAGGCTGTCTCCATGGTGAAGTTTAGTTTCCTGTTTACTTTCCACAAAGTCTAAAAATGACATGAGCTGTAGTTCCAAAATCTAGACCAGAGAAATAAGAAATAGAATAAAACTTTGACTGAGGCTATCAGTGATTTCCAGATTGCATTTTGAATTACTCTTGTTGAGCTCATGTATCAAAAAACCTCTTTATACACACATTTGTTTGATATGTGGACAATTAGTACTGTCTGACAGGAAATGCCAGACTTTTAAAACAACTGTGGACTAATAAATGGAGTTTATGTGGAAAAAATATTATCTGTCCCATATGTCTGATAAGGAGATGTCTCAGTATGACCAGTCAGCCAAAATATGGATGGATGAAGATCGATTTATTTAGTGATAACAAATACAACAAAAAGCAACCAAATAACATTTCTCCAAAGCTTAACCATGGCGTCTCTTTTGTCACTGTAATTGTATATTTTTCGGCCGACTTTGCAGCCATACACAACAGTGGAAAGCTCTCTCCAGATGCCAACCTGCAGAGTGTCCATGGTGCTTTTCAAGCTGGAGTTATGGTGTGATGAGTCTTCTTTTTCTCTTCATAGATCTGATGGTAGTGTTTAACTGAATCATGTATAGCTGCTGCAACCATGTGGCAAACATACAAATTACATGATATACCGTTAGAGCTAATTTAGCCCTGAGAACCACTTCTTCTTTTTTTTTTTTAAATAAAAAAAATGAATACAGACAATAAGTAACATTGCAGCAGTGTAACATAACTAACACAGAGATATTTCAAAATTGCGGGTCTTTATCACTGAGTGAAACTTGCACACCAAGGACACGGTGCTGGCATGAGTGTCTGTGGCTGCATGATTTATTTGCTTGGCTGGGGAAAGAATTGGAGTGCACAGGAAATTCTGAAAGCGGTCCAAATGAGCCAGTCAGCAGCCTAACAGTTGGTGAATTTCTTAATTAAATCTTCTCTCTTGTAAGCATCCAACTCTGTCACCTTTGAAATTAGGAGATTTATTTTTTAAAAATAACTTTTTCCATGTTCCACAAACCTTCTTCTGCAGTTTAGTTGTCTTGCGACATTCAGCACTAAACTAACCAACAGGTCTGACAGACTTAGCTGATGGGCAACATTAAACAGAAACACTATAAAACGTACAAGGTTTTAGTTGACATAGACAGTACAAATTTGCTTTGAAAAAATCTTAATGTCACCGTCGGTATCGGAGACATAGTTCTGGCGTGACATCACTGTTTCCTCCAGTTCACTGGCTGCCAACAGAACTCAGTTTAATTCAATCTGTTTATGTCTACCAAGAATGCTAAATGTGAATATGAATGCTTCCCTATGGCCATAATCTGATCAGCTAAGGCCCCTGTCCATTGAATTTCGATGTCAGGAGATTTCAATTTTTGCTAATCTTGTTGGAAAATAAGGCTCACATAGAATTCACTTCCTGTCAAGCAGCAGGGTCCAAAAATGTCTTCCCTCATAGAACAGTCAAATGGGACTTTGAGTCTTTTGACTTTAAAATTCTTACAAATCCTTGACCATAATATTATGAGATGAAGGTTTTGTTTAGAAAAATGAAAAAGTGATGATTACAAACTATGGTTTTCCTGGAAATGACCAAATGAGTTTAATCTAGCTATCCAGTCTAACTGTCATGTTTACTAAATCACATGTGCTTCAGTAATTGGCTAGGAAAGTAGCAAAGCTCCCAGTCAGCCTTTATAATGGCTTCTGATTAATCCCATGTCCCAGCAGTTCCCTTCAGAATGTAATTATAGAGTGGTAGACTTAAACCAAGTGTCTGATTCTTCACCTCAGAAGAAAACCATAATTACAATGTTCAGTGTTGCATAGTTAATCAATATTTTTTATTAGCAATTTTTCCAGACGCTTTAAAACAGTGGTTTGACCTTTCTTTCTTTTTCTTTGTTCAATTTTGCTACAGAGAGCAGAGCATGTGGTACTGACATTAAAAAATGTATAGTTTTACATATTCTATAAATATATGTAGAATAAGTAGCCACAAAGGCATTCCAGTCAATAAGTTTGATATAATATATGTTCATGGAAATGTCAAAAATGATCACCAGAACCCCTCAAGTGTCTTTTACTTGGTTCTTTTTGCCGTTTGCTGCACTCTCATTAACTTTATCTTCTGATGCTGGTTCTGTTCGGTCCAAACAGTCGGAACATGGGAATTTGCATTTGTAATGTGGAATGAAACACAATATCTGCTAATTCATTTACACTTTTTAAGTGTGACGTTTTCAGTGTAAATAAACTTCCTTTTGTTGCCTTGTTTGACACGTCAGCTATGTGAAGAGGCTGTTGGTGAAAATTCAGTTTTGAAGTACAAGTAAAGAAAAGAGTGATGCTCCCTGCTGTGAGGTCAGAGGTATTGGCAGATGCTGTATATTGATGGCGAGGAGGACGATGGCGAGGAGGAGCTGCAGCATGGAGGAGAAGGGTGTGTGGGCGCCTCCAGAAGCTGCTGCTGTACACTGACTCTGTTTCAAGAGTTGGGAGAAGTTTGACAGCCCGTTGGGGAGAGAGGCACCAAGACTCACAAACTGCACACAGTTTGGAGATGCTGGTGCAGCCAGCATTTTAAAGATGAAAGTTTTTTTTGTTTTTTTTTAAAATACCCATCAGATATTAAACCATTCAGTTACCTTTGAGCTGTAGGTTCAGCTACCAGCAGCTTAACAACACGTTGGACTGAGTGTGCAAGTCCTGCTGATGCAACCCTTCAAGTAAGGCAAAAACAGCAATGCTTCATCTTACCAGGATTAATTTAAGAAGAAATATTGTGACAGTAAAATCTTGAAAGGCTTGAATGTGAGTTTAATTTTGTGGAATAATACTGTCATTTCGATATCTGACCAACTAATTGTGTCAGTATGGATCCCTGACACCAATATTTGATCAGATAGGTCCCATCTCTTAAGAAGGAGACAATCAATCCGGCTTTTTTAAGTTCTGGAAGTGGTGCACCTGTTAATACTTCCTGTTTCTGGGGAAAGTTCTGAAAACTACCAGCTGACTAAAGGAGGGTTTTAACTCTTCTTTTCCATTTCTTTGCACAGACTCCTTCCATCTAGCTCTTTCTTACTCCTGTAAGTTTGCTTCTCTGAGTGGGATGCGATCCTCTAACCTCCAAGTTGCAGAGCTGACTCTTGACAATATGAATCACTGCTCTGTAAATACAGCAGATGCACAAACAGTCCCGCAACAACTGCAGTGTGAGACTGTTAACTTTTCCCTTCAGTTTATCAGATTCTGTGAGATCACGTGCATTCCACAGTTCAGCACAAAATAGTTCTTTCTTTTAACTTGTTTTAAACAACTGTTGTTTGCTTCACATCGGGGCTCTAAACTGCTACTGTTTGTGTTTTGAGACACTGCAGCAAAAGTTTTAAAGGACTCTTATGTGAGTTGGAAATATGACTCCTGTTTTTTTTATAATTAAGCACACTGAAACAGTGAGAATTGTCTGTTTGTCATGTTGGAGTAAAAGAGAAAGACGACAAATTCAAGACTGTTGTCACAACGAAGCTCGCTGGGAAAGTGGTGGCCTGGATGTCATCGTTTCTTGTACACACAGTAAAGACTTTGGTCTTGCTTCGATAGATCATCTCTATCTATATCTATAGATCATTTTTGTCAGACCTTTCTACACACCATCTCAAAATCTTTAATGACAGTAAGATGTGACATCAGCAGGTGAGCTCAGTTTAAGAAAGGAAAAGAACTGCGTTTCCAGGCTTGAAGTGCTCAAGAATATTGCAGTTTTTCTTTCATTTTAAATGTCCAACTCATTGTGTAGATGAAATGTAAAAAAGCAGCAGCATGATTCATGAGCTCTGCAGATATTGACTAACTGCAGTCCGCCTGCTAACACCACGTGAAAGGCAGGAGTCAATGAATCAGTCCACGTTGTAAAGAGAGAACCACGCTGCAGGAGTGGATCTGGAGTTTCAGTTCGGTTTTTCATTTCATTTTACACAGCGAAGCCACTGGCTAATTCATAGCAACAGAATCCCACCGATCCTCATATTTTCAGGTCTAAGAAAAGGGATAAAACATGATACATAAGAAAGCAAAAGGAAAACAATAAATAAGTAACATTTTGTGGCCCAGTTGCTTTAATTGTACTCATGTTTCCAGATGTATTTTTAACTTTTGTTAGTGTGGTATTAAGGAAAGCTTTATAATTACCAGACACTGATGCTATTTTCTGTTAGTTTAGTGCGAAAATACTTTTACTGTCATCAGAATGAAGATGTGAGGAGCGCATCTTTCTTAAATGAGCATTGCAGGAAAACTTGATGTCTGTACATTTTACATCAGATATCAGCTTTCTCCTTCTTACATCAGACAGATACTTAATTCTTCCTCTGGGCAGAAAAAGCGTAAATCGGTGGCAGTGTCAGAGTTCATTCCTCTGCCAAGGAAGGATTAGAAGAAAAAAGAGAGCTACCCTTTTGATAGTTAGGTCATGTCTGAAGAAAATTGAGCAAAACAAGTCAAATCATTTCATACAGGATTTTTTATATATCTTAATATTTTGATTTCTCGTGCTTACAACAGAAAAATAAATAAAATAAGGCGCATCATATCTTTGCCTGGGCTCGAGTTCTCCCCTAGCCCCAACTTGACAGTCATATGACAGGGTGATAAAAGTAATGAGAAAACAAGTGTTTCTTCTGGTAACTTGAACTCACTTTAAATACATAAATGAAGAAGAAAAAAAAAAATCTTCAACCACATTTCCAATCCAGGAGCTCCAGTCTGACATCATCTGACTGATGATTCCCAGCTTTGTATATCTATTTAACCACTGCTGTGATACAGTTTTCTGATTTAAAAAAAAATCCCAGCTGCAGTGCAGAAAGTAGAGAGATATTGTAAGTTCCTGAGTCTGTGGTTCTCAACATGATTAAGTAGATTCACAACTCCAAGACACACACACACACAAACAGCACAGCATTGTTGCCCCCCGCCCCCTTTAAATAGAGATACGTTTTTAGGTTTTATCTCATTACATGGTGTTTGCAATTCAAATTTTCCTTCAGATATACAAACAAAAGGAAAAAAACTATGCTCTCTTCTCCCCCTGCTACTAAAGAGAAACTGGGTCAGGAATTTGCTGCAAGTGATGTTTAAACATTATGTAATATATCGCTGTGTTTTGTTCTGTGTAAGCACTCTTCGTCTCTTCTGATGCAGAGAAAGAATTCTGCTTTCAGCGCTGTTTCAGTTTCTGTTTGGGTTCCATAACAGTGGAGAGATGTTGCTGAATAGTTTATTCACTACTTTATATGTAAGTACAGCAGTATAACAGAAGTTAAAGCAGGCTAAAGATTACAAGTACACACCTTAGTTGCTTGCACAGTGTTGTTTTCTAATAATAGTTTGCATCATTTAATCATCTTGGATCACTGAAAGGTTCTGCTAAACTTCCACAGAAACACTTGCTGTGCTGTAATCAGCTCTGTGGGTTTAAAACCCAATATTTGATTAAAATTTGTGTGATGATCATTTACCCTTTAATGCCTAACTTTGTGCTACATTTTACTGCACGGAAGTTATATAAATAAAGTTTGATTTGATTTGATAACATATAAAATAATACCCAAAAGAAATCCTTTTTTATTTGAAATGTTGATCATACATTGAAATGAAAAACACTTATTTAACCATTTCTAAATAATTATTTGTCCTATCATTGTGAATAGATTAAGTAAGTTTATGTATTTTTTATTTAGTTGTTTATATTTTTTTAAATCATTTTTTGTTTTGCATAAAACTTTTTCAAAATCCTTTTTTGGTTATCGTAGAGGTCTCAGAAATTCCTGTATCAGCTCTGATACCTGTTATTTTGTTCCGAGAGGAAAGGATGAGCACTGCCGGACAAATGACCTCCAGCAGGCCACTGGTGTGAATGTCTCTGACCAAACAATCCCAAATGAGGGGGCTCTGATGGCTCAACATCTTCTGGTGGGTCCTCTTGTCACCGCCCAGCACCATGGACCTTGATTGACAGTTGCCATGGAACACCAGAATTGGCAGGTCCAACACTGGCGCCCTGCGATTTTAACAGATGAGCGGAGGTTCACCCTGAACACATGTGATAGATGTGAAAGGGTCTGGAGAAGCCATGGAAAATGCTATGCTGGTGAAACATTGTTTAACAGGACTGGTTTGGTGGCGAGTCATTGGTGGTCTCAGGAGGCATATCCGTCAAGGGGTGTACGGATCTCTACAGGCTAGTCAACAGCGTCCCGACTGCTGTTAGCGATCAGGATGACTCGACGCTGGTGCAGTGGTTCCTGGGTTCTTCCTGGTGCCTGAGGCAGTTCCTAGTCCAGTCTATTTCACTATCCACCATCATTTTACCCCATTGTAATCTGATTTTTTTTTTCTTTAGTGTTTCTCTAATTTTTTTGAGCAGTGTGTTTCAAAGTTAAAAATAAATCACAACATGGCTTTAAAGAAGAGCTAAGGACATTTGTTGATGTTGAAATATAGGTTTCAATGCCAGCTGAAGGAATGTTTGCTTACTTTTCCGAAGCATCATATATCTGCCACAATATTCTGCACCTGCTTTCAGGCTAAAACTGGCCCAAGTAAGTTCTGATTCTTGTTCCAGTAGGACAACTGTGTTTTACTTACAGTACTAAAAAGAGTTGCTCTGTTATTATTCTCTGTCTCATCAGCATTATTCCTTCCAAGTCGAAAAACACAACTTCGTCAGTGAAAGATATTGTAAAATAAAAAAGAGCATGTATTTATGAACGGACCTTGATGACCTTTATGAACGTTACTAGCAGAGACAGCTAATCTGAACTCTCCCTCAAAATGGAGAGGCTAAACACATTATCACCAAAGATGTGAACAAAAACTGAAAGAGACTATAAATACACTTCTCCCCAGTACAATTGTAAGTTTTGACTGTATCAAATGACAGGACTCTTTTCATTGTAGAGCTACCAAAAGCAGGCAGAATTGCTTGATTGTCATTTTGTGAAGAAGCTTTGGAAATGCTGATACTAGCGTGCCACATGCTGTAATCAGTGCACTTGCATCACGCTGAACCAGTATTGTCCTTCATAAGCTGCCTGTCACTTATTATTGTTCAGTAGTGACATCTGGAAGGGTTTTTTTTTCCTGGCTTTTCACTTTCTTTTTATCCGCATAGATAATCAGCACTAATGGCCTATGAGTTTTTTTTCTTTTTGGGTTCATAAATGTGTTTAATAGAAGAAATGTGACAACTGGTGTTAAAGTTCATATCTTATAAAAAAAAAAAACCCCAGAGAATTTGGCTGATTAAAGAGAGTCTTCCTTGGGCTTAGACCAAGGCTGTGATTGTTGAAGGAGTTATTGTTGTACATGCTGTGGCAGCAGAAGATCTGTGGACTATTTAAGAAGTGTCTAGGAATTCACCTAGCCTTCCAGGCACAAACTCAACTAATCCCCCCCCCCCCAACCCCACCCCAGTGTCTGTTGGTCCGTGTTTTGCAGGCAAGAGGGCGTGGCCAAGTGGAACTGTGTTTTTCCAATTGCATGACAATGAGCTGAGGGAGATTTAGTCCTGTTAACTGATCTCTGACATTCACTCACAGTTTCCTAATCCTTTCACGTCATTCTAGTAAGCAGATCATAGTGTTTGCATCTTGATTATTTGCAAAACCATCTGTAGTTAATCCTGAACATTTTCTTTTAAAGAAAAATAAGCCTCCTAATCATAATTAAAAACACAAGTTTGATTTGTCGGTTTATAACTAGCGTATTTATTCACAGCAAATGCAGTCAAAATGAAGACATAATCCCCTTTCATTTGCTCCCCTGTCTTCTGCTCTTTGATCTTTTAGTTTTGCACACAGATGTTTTCTAACCAGCAGATGCAGCTCTGGGAAAAAGATCCCATCCCTCACAAGTTTGGTCTATTTATGCTTGTTTTGTCACACACACACACACGTCTCGGACCATCAAATAAAATTTAATATCAGATTTAGGGAGCGATTCCTTTTTCATGCAGGGTCAGGTTGGTTTGGATATGGTTTTTTTCCCTTAATAAATGAAATCCTCATTTAAAAACGACATTTTGAATTAACTCAGGTCATCTTAGTCTGATAACCCAAGTTTGATCACCCAAACACTTTTTCTACACATGATTTTTGCCTCACAGATATTTGAAATTGTGAACTCTTGAGTTTTCCTGACGTGAAGGATAAATCCTTACCACTGAAGAAGACACTTACCTGCTGCTGTGTGGCTGTCTGTATTGATGTCTGCAGAATGCATTTGCTTGATCATAATGCAAGTTCTCATTCTGGTCAGTGACATTGCACTGATTTTGATATTTGTCCCTTGTTGTTTGATCTAACTCTCTCTCATTCCCTCCCAGCTCATTGCCTTCTCTGTCTTGCCAGTTTTGTCTTAAACTGTGGCTTTGATTATCATTTTGGTTAATCTGATGTCTGTTTTAACTTTTGCTTTCTGTCTTTTGTCTCCTTTTTTCATGATTGTCATCTGTTGTCAACCCGCGCGGCTGCAACCTTTCCCTCCTGCTGCTGTTGCTGATGCTAACCACTATCGCCATTCCTGCCGCACGCAAACCTGCCAACATCTGTTCAACAACACATGACGGACACCTCTCCGCGCTCCCCTCTGACCTTCATCCAAAACCTCTGACACGCTCTTTCAATCCCTGCCATACTTTCTTCTTCTCTCTGTTTTCCCTCTTTGTCTTTTCTTCTTTTTCTTTGACTTTTCTCCTTCTGTTGCCACCCTTGTCCCCTGCTAGCACCATGCAGAGTCGAGAAAGCATCATGCCACCTCCGGTAAGCAAGCAACCTTTCAGAGGAAGGGCTGAGGGCGGTGCACACAGTCAGCAGAGCACAGTCGCTGGTATTTAGGGCGTTTAAGGGAAGAATATTTAAAGTATCTAATGAAACAGAATAGCGATAAACCAGTTTTCCTCACAAGGAAAAAAGTTCATCACTTTTTCTTGGGCAACAGTAGCATTTCTCCTGCAAAGGTCTTTTATTAATAATGAAATGACATTAACCAAAGCTGATCATGGTGAGCAAGTTCATAATAGAGGATTTTTGTTAATGTTCTTGAACTTTATTTCATTGTTGTTTTTTTTTTTAGCTCTGCTGCCTTTGTACAAGTACCAAAGAGCTTTTCTAAAGTGGTTTTAACACTTGTCATTGCTGCTCTGGAATCTCAGCCTTTTAAATGTGCCAGTTAGTGGTTCCGCTTGTGTTTTGGCACCACGTGCGCGGCGTCAGTGATGTGTGACTTCATTCCCCTTTCTTCTGCTGTCATCTGCTTGGTGTTTGTCATGATGGCTTATCAGCATGTCTGAACATTTTAGTAGATCTTGTGTAGCTGCTGTGTTATTTCTTGTTTTTACACATCTGTGTTAACATCTAATTCTCAGTAGCATCTTAAAGTAGACTTCTGACTCAAAAACCACTATCAGCGAAGGTTCTGTTTCACATATTGAAAACATGTATCAATAAATCTAATGTTTTCAGTGGGGAAAAAGAAGCAAACTCTTGACTTTTGGAAGCCAGTGTTTCCAACTTCAGCGGTAATGGTGCTGTGACTTCTTATAAGCCATTTCATAATCGTCCACCAGTCTCGGATATCAGGTTGTTGATTTTTTTTTTTTTTAGGATTCCTCCAGGACAGTTTATTCAAGATATTTGAGAATATTCTTATATGAACCACCTGTTTTAATTCCCTGTACAACAAACTGGGGTATATATTTTTTGACCTAGCCATTGGACAGCCAATCCCTGAGTGGATTTGCTCATGTGGAGGCTATTATTATCTAGTTGAAAAGTCTACTTCCTGTTCTGCTTCCTGTAAGATGACCACACATCATTCAGTGACTGTGAAGTGCTAAGTCACTAATCCAGTGGAGCAACCCCAAACCCTAACAGTTCCATCTCTGTGCTTCACAGCTGGTAAGAGCTTCTTCTCCTTACCTCCATCTTATCAAAAGCATCAGGTCAAGACAGGACAAATTCAAAATTACAGGTCTTAATCATCAATCTGCTTACAGGTAGATTGCTACCTTAATGTCTGTCTGTCTGTCTGTCTCACTTTCTCCTTTTCTTTTTCTCTTTATCGCTCTTTCTCAGTATATCTTTCTCTCTCTCTCTCTCTTTCTATCTCAGTCTCTCTCTTCCCTTATATACAATTCTGATTATAAATTCATAGTTTTAAAAGTGTGGTAAATGTGTGGCTGCATGAACTTTTCTGGTGCCGTTTTTGTTATGCTTTTACTGTTGTAAAAATGACAAGAAGCTTACAATTTTTGTGTAATTCCTATATTTATGATAAAGGTTTAATAGTCCAAACAGATGAATAAAAGTCTCCACTTTCTGTGGCATACAGACAACATGGTAGTTAGTGCAGCTGACTTGTCAGTGGCAGGGTTGTGGCCGGTCAAATCTGTGTGTGGGTTTACAAAGCGCCCCTCTGTCATGGAAGGGATGTAGCCGAAATGAGGAAATAAAACGTCACTGATTTGGATTATGATGTGTTATAGGGTCTTTATGTATGATATCGATCTTGAGGATGTTAATTTATGGTGGGTAGAAAAGCATGCTCTTTAGCTAGATGGATGGATGGATGGATGGATGGATGGATGGATGGATGGATGGATGGATGTGTATAGGTGGGTGGATGGATGTTTGATTTCGAGCTCATCTAAAAGCTCTGCTTGCTAACATGCTTGTTTTATTAGCAAGTGGTGAATAAAGTAAAATCTCATATATTTGGGTTATCTGCTCCCATGAAACACCTTTTCTTCCAATCATATGACATGGATAAAAAGAGATGTTATGTAAGCTATCAAACAAGGTTATGAAACAGAAGGCTGTGCCTGAGAGACGCTCCACAAGAGGGCTGTCTGTCTGTTGATGTTCTCTGTTAGAAGCAAGAAGTCACCATGTCTCCTTTCATCTCTCTCCTTCCTGGCTGCATCCGCCCGCCCTCCTCCCATTCCTGGCTGCCTCTCTCCATCTATAGCTGTCGTAGGGTGCAGTGATGATACCGTCCTTCTGACCCCAGGCAGTATGAGCCAGCGGCAGGTGAAGGAGAGGGACAAGGAGAGGGAGAAGGAGGCAGGTCTCCAAACACCCAACAGGGAGCACATCGCCACCCCCTCCGCCCTGAGCCCAGGGGTCAGCTGCAGCCATGGTAAGATTAGTTTTAGTACTTTATGCAAGTTGGGTTTGTGTGTGTCTCTGTATTTAATTTTGGGTTTTTGTGCTATACTGCCAGGTGACAGTTGAGGTGTGAGATCATTTGTTACTGTTCTGAGCTGGCAAAGAAAAAAGGTGGCAAAACCTGATGCAAATTTTCAGATAATGACGGGACATTTGCTCGCATCACCTATAACGAGTTTAAGGCCTTTATTTTCTCATATTATGCATAGTAATTGTAAGTTTGTGCTAAACAATCTCTGTACATCTCTAGAGTTGTTTCATCACCACAAGTGCTATAACTTGTTCTACATCTAACCTACATTAAAAAAAAAAGTTAAAATCAGAACATATTCTGAATGAAATAAGTTATATCTTATATATATATATATATATATATATTCTTATTCTTGTTCAATCTGGGTTTTGCTGTTTCAACATTACTCCTTTTTTGTCTTGTGATCCATGGCAGTTTTAGCAAACTTGATGCGTATATTGCTTACACGACAGTGTTAACAACATCTTTCTTGCTATTTTTAGACTAAATTTTAACATTAATAATTATTTTATCACTACAGCTCTATCTGTATTAGCAATTGATAATCGGTGCTTAAAAAGGGTTTCAGTGATTCGGAGAGAATTTTCTTGTAGAAATTTTACTTTTATAAGAAGGTGACCACATACTTCCCAAATCACCTCCAAATCTGGTTATAGTGATCTAAGTACTACGTTAGTGCATTTCCAGCAATACTCCAGCAGAAATCAGAGCAACCTCAGATGTATGCGGGCTGAAATTAGAGCTGCTCTGGAGCTGAAATATATGAATATTTATTGGTTGTTGAATTATGGAGTTGGCTGTTTTACACTGCGAACGACAACCATAAAACCCACTGAGCATCATTAAAGTCAATAAAGTCTCACCTGCTCACTGGATGTACAAGATGTTTAAATTTAAACAGAATTTATCATAGATTGATTTACACTCATACTCGTGTACACTACACACTTTTGCTCAATGCACACACCACTGAACTCAAATAAAAGACGCACACGGTACAGCCTTAGCCTCTTAACTCCTTTTACAGTGCTTCCTTTGTTTTTCTTGTCATTTGAGTTCCTCTCAGTCTGATCCACAGCCACGAGAGTGACTGTGAATCAGAAAACAAAACAAAAGCGTTGCGGGTTTCTTGATATAGATTTAAGTTGTGCTAATGTGAGAACCAAGATGTGCTGCAGCCTCTTTGATATTAAAATGGTTGAAGCAGATCCACAAAATGACTTGATTTCTTAGTGTTCTTGTAACTGTCTAAGATCTTATGATCAAATCCAGTTTCAGCTCTGAATACGCACTTGTTTATCCTCATACCGATGTTTGTTGCCTAAATTAGAGCTGTCAATTCAAAAGCTAACACGGTGGCTGTATGATGGAGATAAATGTTATTTTGGATTAATGTTTCCCACACTGATAAAAGTCCACATCCAGAAGAAAAGGGACAAGTGAAACTGAGGATTTATGACTCCTGAGAAATTATGGGTATATTTCACCAGGGTCTTATGTAACGGCTCATGTTTCTTGTGTCACAGTGACATCTTGTGGAACTTTGTGAATTGTCGTCCACGATTGCTGAAGGTGTTCTCAGGATTTGTTGCATTTAAAGTTTCTTGCATGCCTATTTCATGCCATCCTGATGACAATGGGAATTTTTAAAGGCAGAAAATAAAACAAATTAATAATAATAATTAAAAAAAATAGTAACTGGATTGTAAAATCCTTCCTCAATTTATTTCCTAAAGATATGCCAGATCAAATCATGTTGACAGATCATTTAAATATCATCAGACAGATGCACTGAAGGTCAATATCACACTTAAACCAAACTGAAAGTGTTTGATCGATGTTGAATAGTGTTGTTGTTGAATGACAGACAGAAATGTTACATCAGTTTTGATCTTTTAAAATAATTCAGATTTAATCATACTGGCCTGCAATCTTGCTTCTTCTTTTCAGCACTGAACCTTTTTGTTGCTTTTGCAGGTATTTTAAAGTGAACCAAAATCAATCCTTTTGACCACAAATCGATGTTCAATCAAAAACTCATAATGGAAATTCTTGGTTGGAAGTAAACAAAAACCTTCAATCGCTGTTAGGAACCAAAGAAATGCACTGCCATGGGAACCATGAAAGCAGGGACCATGAAGCAGTTATCAGAGGGGCGGAGTTTAAACACTGTGTCCAGGATGTGAGGGTCTGTTCTTGACCTTTGACCCTGGACCCTGGACGGGTAAGGGTCCTGGATGGAGGGCAGGCCAGTCTCAGTTACCTTTTTCTGCACATCTTTCCTGTTCTGTTTGGTGGAACAACCAAATAAACATTGATGGAAATGCACAGAATAGGGTGAATGCAGAATGTCTTGGTTTGGACACACATCTTCATAAAAACTGATGTAAGATGTCACAGTGTCAGTGTATCCCTGGAGGTTTGTTGGCTGCTGCTTCAAACACACTCCTCTCTGTGGAGTCACAGCAGACTTGTGGTTCCAGCTTCGACTCTTCAGTCCATTTCCTCACATTCCTCTCCACAGGCTAAGAAGACTTTATTGTCTGACTGTAGGTTGGGATGAGATGGGCGCTTATCACTTTAGTCCAGTGTTCTTGTATCCCTAGTGGGGCACTTTATGGGCTTTCTTTGTGAGGTTTGCTCTGTTGAAATCCCCAAGAATGACCACAGAGTGTGGTCATCTTCTCTCATCCTCTGTTATCTGGTCAGCCAGGTCCTAGATGGCCTAAGATGGGATGTAAACAATAACCAAAACAAATAAGAACACGCCCTGGGAGTAAAATTGTTTGCAGCGGATTAACAGAATCTCAAGGGAGGACTGCATGACTTCTTCAAAATTTGATAAGAGATTTTTATACAAATTACTCAGTATTGAAGTCCCCTGCCACCATCAGCCTTCCGGTGCTCCCCAGACAGGCTTGAGTTGCAGTGTGGGGCCTCGGGATCTCAGAGCCTGTTCTGTGCTGTTCTCTGTGGAGAACTTGGTTGTGGTCTGTTGTGAGCTGAGGCTTTTGTGTACCAGACTTACTACAGAACAGCCTGCACTTTTAATTAGTGTGTTAAAGGCCTTTGCTCCACAAGAGGGAGCCATCATGAAAGAGTTCAGTAAACACTGCTGGAGTACACGCTGAGACTATTTGTAGACTATGTATTAGACTGTGTTTCTATTCAGAGATTAAGAACCTGTCATCTTTAATGATTAATATGATCATATCTCATTCCATCAGCAGCCGTTTCCTATATCTCATCCTTGTTTCAAATATCCTTTGGTAAGTTCCTTGTTTTTATTGTAATTCAAATATCTCATTAAAACCTGGTGCTGCATCACTTATTTACAGCTTTCAGACTTTTATCTACTTCTAAATGCACTGATGCATATTCATATCTATCATTTATCTGTCTATACCTGCATGATTTGCAACTGATTTGGAATAAGCAGGATGACTATAGGAGAAGATCTTCTTCATATAACAACCTGTCATAGTCCATTTCAGTCTCACTGGAATAATAAATAAAAACAGGGCTGGTTATTCATATAAAAGCTTCCTGACAATTACCAACAAGTGCGATACATCAGCTGAAAATGTGCGAGCTGAAGTGGCTCTTTTTTTGACAAGCTGATTAGAAATTTGTGAAACAAGGGTCACTAAAATGGCAAAAAGCTTTTAATGGCTCTAGATTCATGGGCAGTCTAAAGTTAGTTTCCATAGCAACCGATTTTACTCCCAGTAGTAATGACACAAGACCATCACTGTGGGGTTAGATTTCCTTCCCTTGACCTCTTGTACACTTGCTTTTCCACAGTAAAATTGAAAGGAAATATTTCATTAATGTTACATTAAATATTTAATTAGTGTGAGTTCAGTTGTACAGTCACAAAGTGATGACGGACGCAGTGATGTAGAATTTCAGAAATCCAAACGAGAAGTGTAGGAGTCATGAGAAAATTCACAGGCGAGGTGTGAAGATGGAGAGATTTTTAAAAAAATTGATTTATTTAGATTTTTCCCTGATCACTGTACTAACATGGTGCTGGACAGCTAATATGATATCTTGAGGATAATTCTCACAAAGTCCCTTTCAGCACATTTACATTTGATTGCATCATTGACCTTCCAGTTCCATCATTCCCAGAGGGGAAAAAAACCCCATCTCAGACAGCTGCCAATCTTCACAGGAGCAAATCTCCAAGTTAACCCATGAGCAACTTTCTAGACTCTACAGGCTTCAGTTCGAATGACAAAATGAAATAAAATAAACAACAGAAAAAGTCAGCACAAGTGTGGCTCATTTGGAAGAATCTCCTTTTCTTTAAAAAGAGCATAGCAGCACAATTCAGGTTAATGAATTTGCATCTAAACAAATCGCAAGACTTTTGGAACAAAGTCTTTTGGACAGATGAGATCAAAGCGGGGACGTTTGGCAATAATGTACAGCACTACATTGTCTGAAAACCAAACTCATCAAGCAACTGTCAGGCACGGCGGTAGAGGGCTGATGATTTGGGGTTGGTTTGCACTGACCAGACCTGGGCACTCTACAGTCATCGAGATGACCACGAATTCCTCTGTAAACCAAACTGTTCCAGAGTGAAATGTCAGCTCATCTGTCTGACACTTTCAGACTTGGACAAATTGTGTCTTGCAAAAGAACGTTGACATATGGAATATCAATCCACAGGAGAAAAGACAAATAAGTGGATGAATTAGGGTTTGCTCAGTCCAGAAGTCAACATGGTTAAAATGTGGGCCAAGACTTCTGTAATATTGAGACAGAGAAATCATTTAATACTGAAAAGGAATTTTTAAGTTCTTTCTGTAATATTCAACAATCTGTTGATGAGGATGAGGATGTAATAAATTCTACACCTTTCTTTAGATTTTTGGCTTAGTTTTTGTTTAAGGAATAGAAATATATCATCTGAGATTGTTTTCACCTTTTATTTTAAAACCCAGAAGGGACCAGATGAAATGTTTATATATATATATATATATGTGTGTGTGTAAAAATGTTTCCTTTTCACATCACTGTGGCCATGAATCACAGATTTATTAACTGAAAGAAGAAAAAAATCTTTTTTTTTTTTAGACAGATGAGCTTTGACACTAAAACAGATCTTTAATTTTCTTGTGCTGCAGTATCTTTGTACCCGCAGTCGATTAGTTCAGTCAATCCAGTGTCACAGTTACGTGGGCCCAGTAGAATTGTAAGTACTTTTTGAAAGGTTGGAAATAATGAGATTACTGTCCTGGCCATCGATCCATCAGTGGGGGTGGGGATGGGAGGCAAGTTGTTGTCTCTTTAACCTCTTAAATGCCGGATCGTGATGGTTGTTGAAACAATGATTTTTATTTTTTATACATTCTCCAGATGATACTTGTTGTCAAAAGCAGTTTGGCTTTAATCAAGAACAACAACCCTTTTATTGACACACAAGCAGTGTAGCGCTCCAAGTGCTTGTATAACATATTTCCATTGTTGTTTTGGTTATGTCACCCTATCTGGGTGTTGCTTCATCCTCATGTGCACAGACAAATTGTGTCTGTGTCTTTAGTTTGGCAGACAAGCAAGTCTGCTTAACCTCAGGACTCACTGAGAACAAAAATAAACCCAGGAAACTGTTTTGACAGCTCCTCAGTCAGCTCTGATGCCTCTCTCGCTGAACCCCCTTGTGTCAGCTTGTCCCTTTTGGAGATAAAGGGACACTCTTTCTGGAGTGTGGTGTGTAGAGGTGGCTATGATGAAAAGTGTGTGTGAGAATTAAAATGAAAACTTTGAGATGACAAACAAGGAAGTAGCGGAGCTGGTGGGGTTAGCGTGGATTTAGGATCAGCTGATGGGATTACAGCCTGTCAGACAAGGTTAACAACGTGGAGGGGCTGGTCTTATCTGCACCCTCAGCCACTGCTGGTTCAGTTTCTGTCTTCCACCTGCAATCTCATCCAATGAGTGGCTGAGCACCGCGAGGACTTAGCTCAAAGAGGGACCACGTCTGACTGCAGAGATACGGTATACATCAGAGATGGTGAAGAAGTTGAGGCAGCACAGGAGGACGGAAAGGCGTGATGGGGAATATCTCCACTTTGGGGCCTGAGCTCTGCTCAGACAGCCAAAGGCTTTTGTGGACTTGCATGACTTGGGTGTGAAGCAGAGGTGATTGTAGCCTTAAATTGGACGTCGAACCGATGTCTGCCCTTGAGCTTTGGACTATTCCGTCTAAGTGTTAGCCTCAAGGAAGGCAAGGTACAGTACTGAGTGATGGCAGTTGTGAAATTATTGCTCTTTGATGACCTAGAGTAGAGGAGTGCCATTTGTAGTTTATAACCAGAGATTTGTGCTGTCACTTCGTTTTTTGTCTTGTGATTTTATGTTTTTAACATATATGTAAGATCACTCTCTTGAGGACAGAAGGGAAAGCACACCAGCATAAAAGCTTAAATATGAAGCGAAACAAAGCTACTCAAGTTTGTAATATTTCAGTGTATGTGAGAGGTGAGGAGTGAAGCAAAAGATGCCTGTAGGATCATGTTTTGAAAAGCCTCTTTTAAGCAAAGCTAATCCCAGGCTTACATGGTCTCCTTGCAGACTTTATATAAGACTATAGTTGTTTATCTGCACGTGACACCGACTGCCTGGAGTAAATATTTCACTTGCGCTGTGGTGTCAGACGAATCACAGCTCGTTGGTTATCATGTCATGATCGGACTGGTGTAACTATATTTACTTACTTTTATGAATCAATGAAAAAATAACAATGACATCTGTGGTGCTTCTGGTTTTCGTATTGCCAGTGGTGTCAGATTGATAAGGACTTATTGCTAGCATCCACTGAAAAGATCAACAGGAAGAAATCAAATGTGACAAAGTAATTTTGTCCTTATTCATTGTAAATTTCCTTTTGATAGACAATAATGTGACAATAATATGATATAAGCCCACAGTCGACATATGGACTATTACTGTGCTTCTTGACTGATGGTGAGCTCGACATGTTCACCGAGTGAACGTGGAGCAAGAATCAGTCCTAATTTCATTACAATCAGCTTGACAAATGTTCCAGATAACGACTATATTTAGAAATGTTTCTCAAGTACCTTTCAAATCCTGTTGGCCCTGTGGAAAATGACTTTTCATCTGCAACCAGGTTAATTAGGTCTGGGATATGACTTATATATGCAGAACATCTAATTACTTGTTTTAATCTAAGCACATTTGAGTCAGACAGCTAGAGCCACAGACTTAGTGTGCAGAGTGATTAGTTACCACAGGGACGTAGTTTTGGAAGGGATTACAATATTGCAATCATAGATAAAGTGTCTTTGTGAAAATTTGGTGGAAAGGTTTGGAAAACAGCCTACGGAAGGCCAGATGCTTTTGGAAGGGCTGGTATGAAACAATACATCCAGCACATCAGCTGACTGGGACATGATGGGACTGAGGAGCGCAACAGCAGATCATTTACATCACAGATGTAGTTTCAGAGATAATGCCCAAGGCTAATTCTGTTCATTGCTACTCTGATGGAGTATTTCCTTCCACTGCCCTTCATGCGAATCAGTGCACACCATCTTGTCAGCGTCTATAAACTATACTGATGACCCTTATCTGTCATGTCCATCTGAACCTCTGGAATCATCTTAAATAAATATTCCAGCCTTTTTATTAGTTCCTAAAAACACACAGCTGTATTTTTTCCCCGTGTCACCTGCCAGACAGTACTTTTGATTCCAGTACTTTTTGATTGTTTCTATGCTGTGTATATATTTCAGTGCAGCACTTGGTAGTACAAAACACTGGAGTCTTATGATATAAGGTCTTGCATTTGTAATACATCTTTCAATATTAAACATCTGGATAGAGACAACTTTAAAAGTCTTTGTATGGTAGATTAGGATTGCATTTGGATTAGGATTGCTTTTCCTTTTTACCTAGCTATTTGTTGGGCTAAGTGACACAGTTTTAAAAATCTTAAGCGTTAAATCATGGTGTATATATCAAAAGCACCACAAGGCCGTTTTAGCAGTGGTGGGATTACATACTTCCTTCTGTCTTCAACAGAGCTTCTATTTTCTGCATATATGTGTGTGTGTGTCTCTCTCTGTGTGTGTACCATGTGATGACTCCTGTCTGTACAGCAGTTATAAGCTGTAAGGATTAGAAATGAACAGTTATCGTAAAGGGACATTTCACTGCTATTAATGTGGAACTGAGGGTTGGCTGCTACAGGACTTGAACTCCTCGGACTCTTCTGACACTGGCTCTGCAAGCCTGCTGATATTGCCATTGAGATATGTTTTTTGTTTTTCCTTAGAGTAATGTACATAGCATCTAAACATCTAAATATTCATCTTCATTAAGAGATAGGACTCACATATCACTCCAAAGGTTTTTTTTTTTTCAAGGCTTTGAATGCCAAGGATACAAATTCATGGCATTTGACCGAACTCCATCTGTTAATGAGGATTATGTTATGTAACCAAGGTACTCTTATTTGCTGCTTTCAAAGTCAAAACTTCACATTGAGAAGCTGTAACCAGCTGCCTAGCTAAAGAGCAAGTATACATTATTAATAATATCTAAGGGAAAAGTCACCTTAATTTTGCTTGCTCCCTATGTTGGTTTTAAGAGCAATTTTCACCTTTTCCTCAGGGTTGATCTGATGTTGTTACAGTTTGTGGCTTATGCTCCTAGCTGCAGTCACTAATTCTCGCTCTGGTCTTTAATGTTGTAGTTATGTTGAATTTCAAAATTTTGCAATTTGCATTTGTCCAGTGTTCATATTAAACTGTGATAGAGACAGAAAAAGAAACACTTATTTAATGCCCTCATGTAAATTCTTTCATTACCCACTGACGTCAGAGTGTTGAATAGTGAAACTAAACACATTTAGAAAATATTAATAATCATTACGGATGTCAGAGACAGCCAGAGCAATAATGAGCCATTGAAGTTTGGTTGAAAAGCAGTGGAGTGTCCCTTTGAGTCTAAAATGATAAGCTGAAAGCAAAAATGCAGTGAGAAATTCAGCTTAAGTAGAAGATGTGACATGGAATACCAGGGCTTTGTTTTTCAAGCCAAGATGCAGCTCCCCTCCCATGCGGAGGAGATGGAGGAGGCGGGGCTCATCGTATTCGTTATTAAATACTTACAGGCTCTCACTCACAGAGCGAGGAGAGAGCACGTGAGGGAGGGACAGTCATCTGAAGGAAGTGAGAGGAAAACAGCATACTGCACTCTCTCCGTGTCTGCTTTTTGAGCTGCTGTGTGTCTGTGGATTTGAATTTTCTCTGTGTGTTGATTGATCTATTCACTCACACACCAGCTGAGTCAGGCGCGCTGGATCCCCGTTCGACTTTCCACCCCCGGGTTTTTCTTGCCGTCCCCCCACCCCTCACTCCTTCCCCCTCGCCCCCTGAGGGAGCTTCCACCGGTCCCATGATGAAGGAGGAGGGTCTGCTGAGTCGTCGCCGTTTCTCCACGTGTGGCGGGACAGCATCAGTTCGACCTCCACACCCGGACGGACGCAAGCTCATCCGCAATGCCTCCTTTGGGGGCTATAATGAGCTGTCGCCCATCTCGTTGCCAGGTGGGTGCACAACAGGGTGGACACTCTTGCAACATTTCTGAGCGACAGGTATTGCTGACTCATTTGTTGCCCTTGTAGTTTTCCCTCAAGATCCCTGCTAGAGAGTAAATAACAGTGATGAGACTTCTGTTAAGTTTGTCCTAACATCCTAAGAGATTAAAACGTCCCCCATCTGGCTGTTCTTTACCACGAGTAATACGGCTGCTTTGGATCAGATGAGCAGCGGACTGTCAGTTGCTTGGGTTAGAAAATGAAACAGGTCCATATGGCCACTAGAACCTTCACACAGCTCGACTGATTTAGGGCAGCCTACGCAGTCTTGGCTTTCAGAGGATGGATTCCCTGTGCGCGTAGGAACGCTTCTCAGTATGAATGACAGGCTGCTTTTACTGCCTTAGCCACATTGTTAATGTTGACAGCACATCTGAAGACATCACTTGCACAGATACAAGATGTTCTTGTCAATATATGCTTATGAATGTGCTTTAAAGAAATGCATTTGTCAAATCAAGTGAATCCATGCTGGCTCTCAAAGCCAGAAGTGTTTGCAGTTGTTCCAAAAAAGAAACATATTGGGGTCAGACTTCCTCAACTTGGAAGGGAGCTGGGTGACATACTTGTTATAAATGGGTTTCCAGATTCGATGTTACACACTTTCTTTTTGTCCTCAAGGGCAGGATATTCAGTGTATGTTTTTATACACAAAATGTGACTGATAGTCCAAAGGTTACATGAGAAAAAGGCAAAAAATTATACTTTCAACTGTTTCTTGTACTACTGCTACTGCACATTTTAGGAATACCTACTGCTACTGGTGGTAGATAACAAAGAAGTACAGCAGGGGCATTTAAGAAGACTACAAGTTGGCTTTAATATGTGCAAATACTGTATAATTTGAAATATTATTATCATGATTATTATTATTATTATTATTATTATTATTATTATTATAGTTCATCTTTGCAGGATTTTGTTGTGAAAAGTGGAGAATTTATAGAGACCCAAGTGAAAGCAGTGTTTCACTTGGGTGGGGGCGGGACCTTAAATGTCCGTGTTTGTTTTATTACATTTAGAACAAAATGGATTCTGGCTTTTAAGCATGCAGACGGTGCTGATGCACAGCTCAACCTCAGCTTAGCTGGTTTACTTTTACACTGTTCCCGTGATACCCCTTACAAAAGTGCAGAAATAATCCTCATTTTTAAAAGTGCACTTAATCCCACAGACTATTAAGGATTAAATCACTTCATTGTTGATTTGTGAAATTGCGTCCTGTCTGATCTTCACTTTGTTCATCCTGCTAAAAAGGACACACACTTGGTGGCGGAGAGCTGGCGACCACTCGTGCTTTCAGAAGGAAGGTGTTTCCTGCTCCACCTTCTCTGATGACTGCTTTTAGCTTGGCATACGCTGAATCTGTAGACGTGCTGGTGTGTAGCCTTACTTTGTTGCAGAATGTAGGATTTCGTGGTACGTTCATAGCCCTTAGCTGTTTGCTAGTGTGAAGTTTGGTAGTCTCAGTAACAGTTGTTAAGTGAAGGAAGCGTTTGCCATCGTCTTTCTCTCTGCAGGTTTTTTTGTGTCGGGGGGTTTGCTCTGGTGACCTTTTGGCTTTTTCCTCATTAAAGTAGTGTTTCCTCCAGCTATAAAAAAAATACCTTGAGCTACAAGATGTCTGAGTCATGTTAGGCTCCTCTGCTGCTGCCCAGCTTCATTCATCCTAAATTTGCTGCAGGAGACGGATGGTGCAGGCTGGTTGCACCGACTGACTTTTCTCTTTGTGGTTTTTAGTGTTTGTTACACCCACATGACTCCATGTCTGGGGACAAAACCCTTTGAGGCTGTATTACATAGGAAATATAATAATGGCTCAGTTTTGTTTGAACCTGCCTAATGTGTGCTGTGGGTTATCATAAGCTCTACTTTATGGTTATACTGGCCACTCGACCGCTTGATTGTGTTCATACTTATCGTTTCTCATTAACGTTTGGGGCTGTATACCTTTTTAAAAAATGAGATCACTAGTACATAAACAGTATATCGTTTCAGAATCATTGCTTTGAGGAACATAGAAACACAAAAGATCTTATTTTTAGTCACTGTGTATGAAATTACAACTGCAACAGAAATGCAAAATATTTAACAATATACAGTTGTTTAAAGGTTACAACTTCTGAAAAATGACATGTCCCTTTATTTCCCCTTTATCCCTTATTTCACTTTATTTATGTCCCTTTAGCAGTTTGAATGCGTCATTATCTGTAATGATTTTTTCAGTGTCAAACAATTGATTCTTTGAGGAAAAATATTTACTAATTCAGGATTTTTGCTGAAACTCCCTAAAATGATCAATAGCTTCAATAATCACTACAATCACTGGTTCACTACAAGATGACGTTTCTGTCTTTTTTCATAAGCAATATTTTCTTTCGTTCAGGCAGATTATTTTATTTATTTAGGACAACATAGCGGTTTGAACCTCTTCGATCTTTTTGTATTGTGAGAAGAAAGGCCAGTAAGTTCTAAACTGCAAGGGCGAAGGTGTAGCCAAGGACCCGACAGCGCACATGAACTCAGCTCAGCTGTCAGAAATAGAACACCCACACAAAAACAGCACCATGGTAATACAAGCGGCCTAATGCCCCCTGCTCACTCAGACATGTCTCGTTTGAAATGTCGCTCCATCCAAAACGTCATGCGCTTTTGTCTCCTCAGGCCGCCTGTATGCAAACAGAACAAGAGTGCAATCTATTCAGTGTGCATTTGTCTAGATTATCTTATCTGTTATAATGTTTGCGTGTGATTTACACGGATATGCTGCATATGGGACAGATTTGAAGATCAGGTTTTTCTTCCTCTCTTTATTATTAGACTGTCCCAAAGTTTCTTTGAGAAGCCCCATCTGATCCAAAGTGCTTCAAACAGAATTCGGATGAGAATTTCCTGCAGAGATCTTATTATTTCCATTTGCTTCTTAATAAATTCAAGATAGCATTTAAAATTCTTCTCCTCATCTATAAAGCCTTTTAGGACTAAGTTCTCTTGTAAGGACCACATTATTCTTCACAACCCCGACGGAGCTCTTAAGACTCGTGTTTCCTAGCGTTTCCAAAAGTAGAATCTGAGACAGAGCCTTCAGTTATCAGACATCTCTTCTGTGCAACAGCTCCCATTAGCCACTTTCCCACTATGGAGTCAAAGGCCAGACCAGGCCTGGACTGGATTGGTCCTCAGTTTTTGGCCTCACATTTCTCTGCATGTAAACTCCAGTTCATTTTTGCCTTTACTCAACTTCCCCATTTGTGCTGCTTGTCTACAGTTGATGGTTGCAGCTGGTCTTTTCTGTTCATTGAATCACCAGAATCACTTTATTGAAAAGATTTATTCATTAAACTGAATTCACTCAATCATTTGGTACTTGATCGGAGCTCTGACTCTTAATCAGACTCACGGATTTGAAACACAGCTAAACATGTTGTGAATCAGCCACGATTCTTGCCTTTACCAGTGCCGTTGCTGTGATAAACACAGCAACGGCACTATTAAAGCTCTTGACATTTCCTCAGTGAATATTTGAGATAAATGCTGGTTATAAATCATTATACTCGTCTACAGATTGCTCTTGGAATTGTTGAGTGTGATTCTGGCAGTTCTGGCCGATTCTCTGTTCCATTCAGTTGTACACTATTCTAGTATGTTCATGGGATGGAGCACTGGTCCTGATGCAGCTCTTTCTGCATCAGCATCAGCATCCCTGTCCGGTTGAGGATGATGGCTGTCCCTCTTGAACCAGGTTCTCCTGAAAGTCTGTTCTTGTTAAAAGGAACTTTTTTTTCACCAGTTTTGCTGCTGCTTAGAGAATTCTCAACACAGGGGGATTTAATTCAATTTAATTTAATTTAATGGAGTTAAAGATGTAATTGTAATTGTTTCCTCATCTAAGAACTACTTTATAGAAAATCAAATCAAATCCATAAAAACCAGCTGTTTTGTACTGGTTGACCTTATATGGATGGAAATGTAATGAATTATTCTGTATTTGTAATCCAGTTAAAATCAATTGAATTACAAATTCATTCAGTCTGTTCATTCAGTTTAATGAGAGGAAAAACATTATAATTGGGTTGAATCTGACTGTATTTAAAAAGACTTGTTTTGGAGATGTATTTATTTATTTAGTTAGTTAGTTAGTTATTTTGCTTTCTCTGTAAAGTACCCTGAGCTGATTTTGTTTCAGACTGATACGCATATTATAAACTCCCATTAATCTGAATGGTGTTGCTGGAACCTTGTGGCCAGGGATGGCTCGCAGGGCAAAGTGACCTCTAGACTGACAATGAGGCCTTGGCAAAACTACCACTGGGGAGGAAAAAACCTGAAGTCCTGTGGTCCATAACGAGATGGATCCACTGAGGTCAGCATGACATGGTACACGCTGGTACAATCACAGAAATTGTTGAGCAGAAAGTAGATGCTTTTTTTTGATTATCCGAAGGGAGAGGAGGATGGCTATAGCGAAAATGTGAAATCATATTAGAAACTGAAGTGATTAATTAAAAGAGATTTCCACTGATTTCACACATCATTATCAGTTTGCATGTCACAAGAAAGAAAATTGAGCTTGAGAAAACAGTTGTAATGTAAAGTGTCGTGGCTAGTTCTTAACGTAGCGTTTTTGTCTCGCTTTTATTTTTCTTGACTTCCCCGTCTCTTATTGTGTCAAACACTTTGCTTCCTAAAATTGAAGCACAAACTGGTCTGACAGATTTTCCCTCCATTTGTTGTTCTCAGCTCAGTTGTTACCATGGCTACCTCCATATTTCCTTCAAATTACAGCAGCATCTCGAAAACCAGTTTAAAAACCGGTACTGCTGCCTCACACAAACACCGAACGTCCACAGTAGCTGAATCTCATTCCGTATCTGACATTTTAAATGTGGAAACCATTAATTTTTCAGCATGCAGTCCTTCCTGTCTCTTGACTGTTTCAGTCCATTTATTCTCTCCCTCTCTCTTGTCTGTGATCTTTGATGCAGTGAGATCATTGCAGTTGCATTTTTCTTTAAAGGGAATTGCCTGAGTCAGCCTGCAGTGAGGTGTGAGTCACACACTATGTACGCCATAGCCACGAACACACAGGCCCTGACTTTCATGTTCATATTGCGAAAACAAGATATTTTATATATATATTTGATATTGAGGTGGTCAGTATGACAGAGGCAGTGCCTTGATATCAACGCCGAAAATAGACGCAAAAAGCATTGATTTTGGATTAATTGATTTTCAGGTGGGGGGGTCGGGTCTTGGCCCGCCAGACTCCAACCTTAGTGGCATATGTCAGCATCCTCATGACAAAACGGCATAACAACAATGGAAAACTGCTTGTCGGCTAATCGTCTGACTCATTTCTTGATCATGTCTTTTTATGTATTTTGTTTTTTTAAGTAAGACACAATAAAATACAGACATGATGCAAAAAAGATGCATTTAATGCAAATGCTTCTCCACTTCAACAAAAAACATTTAAAAATGATTATACTATAGATATTCATGCATTTACAATATGTCAAAGACGCATTACCACGTTGTTTTATATAAATCTCTGTTCTTATCTTCAGGAGCAGCTGATCATGATCTTGCCAAAGCCCGCACATCCAACTGTTGAACATTGATTATTCATGTCATAAATAATTCAGTTTTACAATTTTATATGGAGGGTCCCAAAGAAAAGAAAAACATAGGAACAAAACCTGCTCCATGTGTAGAATTAGAAAGAACAGGAAAGGATAACTTTGTGAGAGAATGTCTTTCCAAAAACTTGCAGATGTGGACCATCCTAGAATAACTACTCACAGGTGGTTTGAAGGGTTAGTTTACATTGGAGCTCTGCAATCGAGCACATTTTAAATGTAGTTTTAACTTTGGGTTGCAACATGAGAGAAACAAATAATTTATATTAATATTACATACATACAAATAATAAATTATTTTAGAAATCTTTGAAAATAATGAAAACAAATTGATAATTGAGAACTGACATATTATTGTTCTGTAGATTCTGTCTTGGGTTTTGCCTGAAACACACTTTAAATACACCCTTCACTTCTCCATATGTGGCAATTTCTTTAGTTCCTATTTTTTGTTTTTAAACTTGATAAATGCAATGTGTTTCAAAAGTCGGTGAAGTTATTTTAAATCACTTTGCTTTAATGTTGCCAAAATAACCATGATTATGAATTTATTCCACAATTAAGCAGCCCTAGTGCACATGAAACATTTTTGGCGTCCATCAGTTGTTTCTATTTTCAATCTTGCTTTATCTTAGTGTCTGTTTTGGAACTGTAAATAGAATAAAGATTAAAAGCTTTTTAGGTCTCATTCAGTGACCAGATTACTCTGGTAATTTGAACACTTCATAGCACTGAATGTTTTACGATCTGTTTGTAGGTCATTGGTCATTTAAGAAATGGAATTGATATGATTTATATGATCTTGCTTACGTACTGACTTTGATCAGGACGGTTGATTCTAGTTATTAACGGAGATCACCACATTGTTTTTCATTTCTGAACAAATCTTTGCGTAGTTTAGTTGTTAATTATTGGGGAAACATTTTCCAGTTTCTAAAAAAAAAAAAAATACAAAGGCATTCCTGCTTCTCCCATTAGTAGGTGCTCTTGTTATATGATCCTGTTTATTATTATTGTTACTTTAGGGGCTTACAGCGCATCACCAGCAAGAAGCTATTTTTGAAGGCGGCTGGTGAAAGGCATTGGAGGAGACGGCAGAATAATCATACAACAAAAACACAATACATATAGATATACATATAACAAATAATTTGTTGAAAACATCCTTTCTGGACTGCACTTAAGGCCATGTAACAACCTAGCTGGAAAGACATCTGCATCACATGAGTCTAGTGTAGAAAAATATAAAAGTAGTCTCTACCTGCACAGCACCAGATACTCTTTCTGCCCTTCTCCGAAAGCTCTGCTGGCTGTTGTCGATAACACAAATCACATCTGAAAATAAAACTCCGCAGTGGCTCCTTCACTCTCACAGGTGAATACTGATGGCAAGAGGTTAGACAGGGAGAGAGACAGATGCTATCAAATATTTATAGGCTCTCTGTCACCTTAAAACCACCAGTGCTGTGATCTCAGTGGGAATCTGTTGCTTGGTTTAAAGTAACTGGTTAGAAATCAGCTCACTAATAAAGAATAGCTAAAGTGGACCTAAAGTTAGTTATTTGTCAAGTACTCTGTATTCTTTATTTCCCAGTTTGATATTTATGGAGACATATATTCCTTTCCAGAAGGTTTATCTGGTCTGTTGGTGAGATGCTTGATTTGGTATTTCATTGTTTCCGGTCCACCTTCCAAACCAGCACAAATGACAGAGGAATATGGGAGCTCCTTTGAGCAACATTTACTCATATCTGAGCTCGGTTCAGATCAGTCACTTGTAGAAGGTGCTAGCTTGTTGGCAGTCGGATTGTGTTGCTTCCAGGACGGTGTGCGTCTCTAACGGACATTATGTGACGTGATTCCAGCTGGCTAGTCAGGCAATTCTGACAAGTGTGAGAGGAGTCACACAAGTGGAAATCACACACAGAGGTGAAAGATGTACAGACCAAAGTTGGGCTGAAATTCATAATTACTGCTATCACCAGCCATGGAATATATGTTTTTTTAATTTATTAAAGTCTAAAATAAAGCAAAGGTTTAAAATATTGTCTTGAAACTTTTTTTTTTCTTATAAACAATCCAATTCCCAGAGAGCATCAGTTATACAGTTGGAAAGGCAGTAAACTCTGAGTACTTCTGCTTCTTCGGTGGATGTAATCAAAGTTTCTTTATTGCTGTGTTTGTGCAAGTTATTCAGTTTTTTTTAAAAAGACTTTGAGGTCCTGTTTTATCCACTTCCCAACTTCTAAAGGTTCAAAACGTACTTAAACTGTAATATACCCAGTTTCCAGGCTGCTTACCTGCCACTTTAGGAGTAGACAAATCTAAAAGTATTAAAGAGCAGGCACGAGGGAGCTTTCATGATTTTTTTATTTTTATTTTTATGAAGGCTGTCTGGTCATCCATGGGGAATTTGCATATGCAGATGGAGGAAAACCTTTTATCAATTCAGGTTTAAAAAAAGAATCAAAGACTAAAGTGTTTATGTTCTTTGCAAATTGATTCAGCCCTGGAGTTGTGGGAAAAGGTCACGTGGTCTGAGTCCAGATTTAGATCCAGGGTGATGGGTGTATCGCGGTAAGAGGAGAGCCACAGGAAGTGGTGAGCTTATCATTCCTGGTTCTTACTGTGCCAGTCTGTATCGGCAGAAATATCACTTCCCTTCAGGAATTAATAATGTTTTATTGAATTTATTTGCAGACTGATTGAATAAACAAGTGCTTGTTCCATTTCGGCATTAATCAAAAACATTTGCTATAAAAGAAAATATCCACCACAGAATTCCCTGGCTTAATGACTGTTTACAAGCTCTCGGTGTAATTTCCTTTTAACTTGATTTAAAGCTGAACTCTCTTGGTTTGTCTTCCAAGAAAACATGAAAAGGTGTGCATTTATCCTCTTCTACACAGTACTGGTTTATACTGCATCTGTTTAAATCACCTGGAGAGTTGAAAGTCAGTGAATGGGCCTTATATGCACTAAAAAAAAAAAGGACCTGCGTGATTCACTTTGGGGAGGTCAAGCCGACCAGTCTGTCTGAAACCCCAGCAAGGTGGTTTTCTGCTGGCGTCAGAAAGGTTTCAAGTGGCACAACACACTGATCTGAGCATTTTCTTACGCTTTAAGTTGGTCTGTTCCAGGTTTCGAGAGAGGGAAAGAGGACTTGTTGTCTCTGCCTTTGAAAGAGGACTCAAATTCCATTTCTAAGAGCAAGGTAAGAAAAATGTGCTATGATGACCGGGAAGAAATGACCTTCTGCTTTCGTATGTTGGCAGGTTTTGCACTTATTTAATTTTCTAACTCTTGCTTGAGGCACGAGCTAGCCTACATTGAGATGACTCACACATCACATATGCTGTGATACACATACACATCAAACATTAATCAGCTACTACAGTTCTAAGGCTCTCTTTCAAGTGAGCTTGATGTGGAGGAGGCCCATATGGTTATCAGTCAAAGTCAACAATAATAATGTTCGTCAGTGCAAAAGTCTCAATTTTCTGAGTCACAGCAGAAACACTTGAACCAGACCGAAATCCTGCCATATTTTTATTATGATTCAGAAACCTATAGACAAGGCAATGTACCCCATCTGAGGAGAGGCAGAATTAAACACACACACACACACATCAGCCATTAAACCAGTTTGAAAGGAAAGAAAGTGTTTCCAGTGATGCTGTTTACTGGTGTTGTGTCGAAGGGATTTTAGTAAAATATCTTGATCATAACCATTTTAGTAATTGATTCATCATTATGAGGGAACACATGGAAGATGATATTTATTTATTTAATGGATGCTATAACCCACGGGATCCTCATAGAATACTTATGACCAGAAAAAACAAACACACTACTTGAGAGTTGTTTTGCTGAGCTGAACATCACTACATTTGGCAGTCAGAGTGGGCATGTCTTCAGAGATGAATCGGTTCTAATTTTGTGCTGCGTTTTAATTTCCTGCTTTTAACCCTTTCTTTAAAGTCTGAAACAAAGCTCTACAATGGTTCAGACAAGGATGTGTCTGCCTCTGGAGGAAAGCTCACCAAAAAAGAGTCCCTCAAGGTAAGAGAGCTTTAAGCAGCTTAGGTCTCAAATATCCGGATGCTAATTCTCAGAGTCAGCATGGGTTATAAAAATACTCGCTCATGCAGGATGTTACGTGGAGCTCAATCAATGATGCCTGTCATATACCATTATTTTAAAATATCTGTTGTTATTAAAAGTTTTTGTTCGTTCAAATAGGGTACAAGTGTTATTACAGTAATAAAAAAAATCACTAAGCCCCATAAATTGTATTAAACAAGGTCAATTTAAGTGGAAATCATTCTGACCCATCAGTTAGAAAGTGTCATTTTACCAGAGATGCTGAGAAATGGGATTTCACAGCACCAACTGTAACTCAAAGAGAACTTGTCTGTGATAAAGGAACATTTGGAGTTGTTGAGGTAGTTCTTTGGATTATACAACTGTCTGTTCTTGCTGCAGGTGCAGAAGAAGAACTACAGAGAAGAAAAGAAAAGAGCCACTAAGGAGCTGCTCAGCACTATCACAGATCCTTCGGTCATTGTCATGGCTGACTGGCTAAAGGTGCACTGCCTTACTTTAGCATTTTCTTCCGTTATATCCATTTAAAACCTTATTTTGTTAGCTCTGTTGACATTCAAATAAGTGTGACTAACATCACAGCCCACATGAACACTCACACCGTGTACTATATTCTTCATATCTTGGTTTATCATTCCTGAAATACTCATATATGGGAATGTGTATCATCAGCACCATGGACAGCACCAGTATATTTTGGCATTCCTTGGAAATCTCTCGTTGATGGCCAAATAGTCTATACCTGCAATACGCATGTCATTCAGAACACAAGAAAAAAATAATATTTTCTTTATTATGTTACTTTTTTGTGACTGTTTTGTGACAGCAACAAAGGTTCCACATTTTGAGACCACAACTTACTAATTGAGATGTAGTCCAAGACCGGAGGGCTTTACATGAAACAGAGATAAGAGATTGTCAGTTATTCTGGCTGAACTTCTCCTCGAGTCAGCTGCATAGCAGGAGGGCAGATAAGTTACCACAGAGGTTTATCCTCTGCTGCTAGCCTGGTTGAGACCAACAACCAGGATTTCTTAATCCTGTTGTTCTGTTCGTTTAGCTGTCACTCGGATTATAAATAAATGGAACTGACTGTTCATGAAGGTCTGTTTGTATGCTACCTAATTTTTACTATAGCCTGCATCAACATTTAAAGGCATATTTTATTTTGGCACAGTAATCAATAAATATATTGCCTAAACTTCACATAGACTATAAATATAAAGGTGATGAACATTATGAAGGCTCATATTTATTTTGCTGTCAACCATTAGATCAGCTACAATTAGTGCTATCAAAATTTTTGTGATTACAAGCGAGATGTTTTATATATTCATTTGGAGACACAGCAAAAGCAAAAGGCACCATTTACCACATCAAGGAAGTTGCTTTAATAGGAACAGTGGAAAAGGTTTTTCAATGTTTAAATTTTCTCAAAAAAAGGAAATTCCAGTGTTGTCAAATACACCCAGTTTTTGATTTTATTGATGTCAAATGAGGTCCTTAAATGTGGCCTACATACTGGGACACTGTACTTCCAGTCTACTGTTGTCTGCCAAGCTGACTCTCTGAGCTTATTAGTTTCAGCGGTAGTGCCCTTTCTCTTTTGTTTTTTTTCTTTAATATGTTACATATTTGACCTCCTCATAGGTTTCTATTACAAGCTGTTTCTCATTTGATGACACTTAAGCAACACACACATTTCTGAATCAGTAAATCTATGAACAAGCCCACTGCCTGAGAAAACTGAATGCACATGTACCTGGATTAGTTACACCTGGCTGGAAAAAAAAGCTGCACCTTCTCATCCTGACTTGGCGTTCATGCAACAGAATAAGCCAGGGTGAACTCAGTAGCACATGTCAAGCCCTTCTTCCTATACATCAGGACTTTTTCAATCTACTTTTGTGCAACAATGTATGCATCCTCTCTACTTTGTCTTTTATTGTTCTGTGTGGTGGTGTTGACAAACGTGTAAAAAGGTTGTCTCATTAGACTCCAGACTGACATCAGTGAACTTGCCAGTAATCTGTACATAAATCTCTGAGTGTCTGACACTTCTGGCAAGTATGGCATCAAACAGTTCAAATGTCTGTGCAGCAAACTTTCCATCATGGTAACAGCTCTGCATCATGCTGCCTCAAACTCTCAACCATTGAATGGTAAGGCTTTAGCATTACCATTCAGTATGACCCTCTTTAGTCTTAATTGTAGACAACTGACTACGTTTAACCTAATAAAGATGCTGGAGAGCTGGTGTGCTAATTTCTTGGAGCTAAAAGTAATTTTCATATTGTTTAAAAAGACACAAATGACTGGCTTTGGATGAAATTTACCAGTGTTTCGTAATAACTGACACTTCTCTGTAACCATATGTCTCCAGATCCGTGGCTCTCTAAAGAGCTGGACCAAGCTGTGGTGTGTTCTGAAACCAGGTGTTCTTCTCATCTATAAAACTCACAAAAACGGGCAGTGGGTGGGAACAGTGCTGCTCAACGCCTGTGAGCTGATCGAGAGGCCCTCCAAGAAAGACGGTTTCTGCTTCAAGCTCTTTCACCCGCTGGAACAGTCCATCTGGGCCGTCAAGGTCAGAACATACATCTACATGTAGACCTACCTCAGTTAATGAAAAACTAGAAGTACCGAGCTACGATGAGGCATTCAAGTCAATGTTGGAAATTTACTGGAGAAAAGTTGCTCAAGGGAACATCAGCATCTTTTAAAAATAGCTAGAATCACAGGTATCAGTATCTTTAGTTGCTACTTTAATCAATTTTATGATATATTCTCAGTCAATATGTTCTCTATAAGAAAACACTGAAAAATTAGTTTGTACAAATATTTATAAGAGGTCATGGAAAGTTTAAGTTGTTCAAGTCACCCATGTTCTTTCTGTCATCCATACTGTAAGAATTAGCTGGATAAAAGCGTTGTCTATGAGGGTATTTGTCCCTGTATGAAGCCCCTATGCTTTATCCACCATCTAATAATTTTAACATCTTTCCATATAGCTGTAGTTTTCAAGAGAGATGGGGTTAGTAGCATATCATCTGACTTAAAAAGGAAGAATCTTTAACACTCCTCTAAATCTGCTATTATTTGTATCTCACTGTATGTTGCCATTGAAAAGTGCCTGAGCATTATTTTTCAGAATACATGAACATCAAGTGTCATGCAAGAAGAGGATAACAATTTGTGAGTGGTTTAAAATTTGTGAATGGTTTGAAATGCAGATAGATGAATTTGAATGCTCTCTCCCCTCCTTCAGAGAACAAAGCAAAAAGAATGCAAACAAATGATAATGGGGTAAAAGCACCATCCATTTAAAAATAAAACATGTTCCCCTCTGTGAAAACAATGAGCCAGATGTTGACTCATTGTTGGATTAAGTACATATATTACCTTAAGGACAAAGGAAAGGACAGGAAGGAGACAGACAATGATTAATCCAAGCTGCCGTTTTCATGATTGACAGCTCACATTTCACTTGTTTCTGTTCAGTTGTCCACTCTAGCTGTTGTTTGGTTTTCATCAGCAGTCGCCCAAGTGTTGTTGACTGTGTTTTTGTCATGAGAACGGGTTTTATTGTTTGCATGACAGCGCTCCCACTCTTCCCTTCATCCTCTCTATTATTAGGTCTCCTCTCATTCTGCGTCTGTCCGCTCTGTCTCTTCACATAATTATGCAAATCCTTATTAGCACAATTACTCAAGCAGGTATCTTTAGACCAAATAAATAAACAAATACACTAAATTTATACCTAGTGTATTTTTTACTGATGCATGGTTAATATTGTTAATATTACAAATTAGTAAAACAATAAATAAGTGAAATCAGCAGTCATTAAAAACACCTTAATTCAGTCTCATTATTATACACACTCTCAGAACTGGCACACAAGAAAATCACAACATCATACAGTACAGTGATTATTTTATCAATAAACATGTATTTCCTCTCCTGTTTCGTCTTGTCATCAGGGTCCTAAAGGAGAAGCAGTGGGCTCTATCACGCAGCCATTACCCAGCAGCCACCTCATCTTTCGTGCTGCCTCTGAGTCTGATGGTAAGAGAAAAGAAGTCATTTACAGACATTTGACTTGAGCAATTTACATTTAATATTAGATACACACCCCCTGGCTATCGCCTGTAATGAGCTGAGATAGGCTCCAGCAGACCCCCATGACCCTGTACAGGAACCAACAGGTATAGAAAATGGATGAATGGATGATAGATACACAACTACATTTGTGAGCTATTTTTGTCACCAGTGTAATATTTACCTAATTTAATCTCTTCATTTGTTGATTTGTTGTTGTTGATTTTGAAGCTTTAGAATAGTTTTTTAAACTAATGACTGCACTTTGATCATGATTAGCCACATTGTACAGGTTTTTAGCTATAAAAAGTTCTATGATGTACGGAACTATAATTTTTCATCTTTTTGATGCAACAACAAGGCCCTCAATATTGCAGACGCTTTAGATGCTAGCCTAACTCAAAGCTAGTAACTGAAAGCTGCAGTTGCTGTGACTACTGTAATGTCGCAGAATCACCACCTGCATTATGACAGTTAAAGTTCTTTTCAGAAACTTTTTATTGCACTATAGCAGCAACTGGCACACAAGTCAGAGGAAATTCAGGTAGGAAGCACAGATGAGTTTTTAGTGGGTCATGGTAATGTTTGTGTGCGTGTGCGTGTGTGTGTGTGTGTGTGGTTTGTGGCTTGATTGTGTTTCTCTGTTGTAAGTCCCTTTGAATAAAGGCATTTGCTGAATGTAATGTAAAATATACTTTATATTGCCCAAGTACAAAAACTTACTGCATGTATCACATTTTGCAATACAATGATAATGCATGACAAAGAAAGAACATTCTTAGTGAAATTATGTTTCTCTTAGAAAACAGAACCAGAAAAAAAAAGTTTTATACATAACAACTGTGACTTTCACTTTGTCCTCTCTGCCTCTGTCCATGGTGCTGAAAGATTAAACTGCATTTGTCACTGCTCCACTGAGTCTCTCTCCATGGTGCTGAAGTAGTTCAAACCAGCAGCAACCAGTAGCTGTTTTTCTACCACTGAGTCAGGCTGGTTTAAAACGTAATAATTTTAATAAACTTAATTTTAATAAACTTAATCTTAATAAACGTAAATAGCTTTAACTCAGTCGTAGTTCCCACTTTTGGGCTGCTGGCACTCATGTGCTGTCCCTCTGACTCACCCACAATGTTATGTCATGGTGGAAAAGTCACACCTTCATTTCTTTGATGAGGTGAAGTATCCATAGCGTGGGGGTCACAAATGATGAAAAACATCTTTTGGATAAGCAAACTGAACTGAATCAGTTACTGAAATGTTCCTTGTCCTTCAGAGAGTGAGCAGAGGCTACATGAGACCGAAGAAACATGTTTGTTTGTCTGTAGGCTAATGACTTCGGTGAATCTGTATCCTTGTCCTTCCCAAACTAACAGCTAGTGTAATTAAAGGATGGGAGTTCATGAAAGATGATTCTACTTATAAAGTCAAAAACACAAATGCACACCATAGAAATCCCAGCACAAGCAGCATGAAGGGAGTAAACACCAGGAGACGATGCAAAAGGTTACTGGAGTTATTCTAAAGCTAAATCTGCTATATCAGAGAAAAATGTCAACGACAGCTGTAAGTGAAGCAGACCTGTCTTAAACATTGTTAAAAAGAAGAGCGATCATTCAGCTTTGACACTGCTGCTAGCCCCATTAAGCCAGTTTGCTCAGTCTTAATTGAGTCGACTTTTGTGCAATAATGAGAAAGCGGCTAATCTTAAATGAAAAGTACACCTTCTCTTGGCCAACTTCTCCACGGTATTTATTTTCAAACATTGTAAGTGTCTTAATATGTGAAATATTAATTTTCTGGCACACTAGACTTCTGTAGGTTTTTTTTTACTAGAACAACATAGCACCCTTTTTTCTTTTTGAGTATGAAGGTGAAGGGTGTACTCAGAAAAACTAAAAGGACAAAAAAAGAGACCAAATTGCACTTTTCTGCTGTTTGATCATCAGCCAATATCTCTTACACAGGCCGATGCTGGATGGACGCCTTAGAGCTGGCCCTGAAGTGCTCCAGCCTGCTGAAGAGGACCATGATCAGAGAGGGGAAAGAGGACATGACCACAGTATCCACTAGCGGAGAGCACTCTATTAACTTCTACAGCCTTCTTAGGGCTCACAACATGCACGGCTTCCAGTGAGTAGTAGAATTAAACCTGCACTGCATCTATGGTCTCCCTCAAGGGCTTTTCACGTGACCTCTGGTGTTATTGAGGGTTTTTTTTAGTATTCAGCATAATATGTTGAGGTAAATGTCTTCTCACTCCAACTCGTCTTCCACAGGTTCAATGACAGTGACCATTTGAAAGACCCAGACCTGTACTCAGACAAATCAGACCGGGAAGGAGAACAGGATCACGAAGAATCAGACCCAGAAGGCCTGGAGAAGAGTGAGGAGAGTGACAGCGACACGTCAGAGCGCCAAGATGACTCGTATGTTGACCTGGACCCCAACGAACATCTGAGCGAAACCTCATACATGGAACAGTCCCATGAGGAGTTGGGAGAGGTATGAAACAGGGTTTGCTCCTCCAGTTACTGGATTGTTTCCTAACTTTGACTCTGTGTAATCATATGTACAAGAAAAAACATAGCTCATGGGGCATGATTGTACCTTCAGGACATGTTTGTGTAGGATATTTAGCCATAGTTTTTATCTTTAGCATGAATTAAATAATCATCAAAAGAATTGTTTTAATAGGGTTCGTTGCGTAATGAGAAATTACCATATTCTAGTACTGAGGTTCTTGATGCAGTAAAGTAGACCGTCTTTGATCACTGTCTGCGGGATTAGCTGTGTGTGTCTCCAAGAGAGTGTGGTGATGTAACAGCAAGCGTTAAAATGCTAACATGCAGTACATTTCCACACTTGAAATGTAAGACTGTAACCTCAGTAATTCAGCACATCATGGAGCACAGGAGAAAAGTTGAGTGGGGAAGGAATTACCAACAACAGCCAGATTTTGTTGAAATGTTTGTGGATACAAGTAGTTGGGATTTTTACATTAAATATAAGAATATTTCCCCTTTCTTGTTTCCTGCCTGTACCTTCAGGCTGGCGAAGCTGCTCAGACGGAGACTGTATCAGAGGAGAATAAGTCTCTGATCTGGACCCTGCTGAAGCAAGTTCGACCTGGCATGGATCTTTCCAAGGTGGTACTGCCCACTTTCATCCTGGAGCCAAGATCCTTCCTGGACAAGCTGTCTGACTACTATTACCATGCAGACTTCCTGTCAGAGTAAGTCTCTCCTTGTTCTGCTGCACTGTCTGTTGGTTAAAGGAATAGTTTGACATCTAGAAAATGCCCTTTTCTCTGTTCTTGCTTTTAAAAAAAAAGAGAAAATGGCTAATTTTCTTCTCCATCCATCCAAATGCTGACAAACTTGTAAATTCTTGCAAATAATTTAGCAGAATCTCAATCATTTTCTTTGGTGCTTTTATGGTGGAAGTTTAACAATATAGCCAGCATATGGGGCACAAGTTCACTGTTGGTTGAGCAGCAGCTGTTGAGAGGAGCGTCAGTCTATGTTGAGATTTCTCTCTCAGAGCTGCAGTTGAGGAGAATGCCTACAACCGCATGAAGAAAGTCGTGAAATGGTACATCTCTGGATTTTACAAGAAGCCGAAGGTCAGTTCAGCCCGCTCCGTGTTGATTTTCTCCTTTCTCTTCTCTGTGCAACAAATTACACTAAAATCACGTTTTGTGGTTTATCCTCAATAATCCACAGGGTTTGAAGAAGCCTTACAACCCTATTATTGGAGAGACATACCGGTGTATGTGGCTCCATCAGAAGACCAACAGCAAAACCTTCTACATGGCGGAACAGGTGAGACCAGCACCACCCGTCCGAGGTCACACAGGACATGTCACTTTGGATCTGCTGTTCTAGAGACAGTTAATGCTGCCAGGAAACATCTGTTATTTTTTTAGTTGACTAAAATCTCTTCTCCCTGCAGGTCTCTCACCACCCACCAGTGTCAGCCTTTTATGTCAGCAACAGAAAAGACGGGTTCTGTCTCAGTGGCAGCATTCTTGCCAAGTCCAAGTTCTACGGTACAAACGCGCACATGTCCTTGAACTTTTCAACGACTTAGCATCTCTCTCCGCTGATGAGCGTCTGCTTTTTTGCATTCTAGGGAATTCCCTGTCGGCAATATTAGATGGAGAGGCTCGGCTCACTTTCCTCAACAGAGGGGAGGACTATGTGATGAACATGCCATACGCTCACTGTAAAGGTCAGAGTTCATCCTGCTCTTACTCACAACAGGAATCAAACATCACACCTAATGTTACCTTATTGAAACAGACACATTTTCTTTTGTAAAATGCTGTAGATCGACGTAGAGCATGATTAGAAAATCATGTATTCTTTAAGCACTGAAACAAGTTGTGATGGGGTGTCTGACATTTCCCAGGCATCCTATACGGAACCATGACGCTGGAACTGGGGGGTCAGATCACGATTGCCTGTGAAAAAACAGGCTACAGCGCTCAGCTGGAGTTCAAACTGAAGGTATGATTTCTCCTTTAAAACAGTTATTATGTAAGAGTTAGTTGTGTTAGTTTTTTTTTTCTTTGATGAGGCTTTCATCGTTGAATTAAAGAAGGAAGCAAACTTCTTAAGTACTTCACAAATACTAAACCTGCAGTGTTTCTGACATGGCTTTTCTGGATGCCCTGCCTATCCATGCCATCAAATTTTCCACCATTCCACACCTTTACCTTCCTTGAAAAATGTCCTGCTCCCCCAACCCCCACTCACATCATCCACTGCATCATCATTTCATGAACTAGCGACAGGTATGTGAGAAGTAAACCAAACAGGATATAAAGAACCTTTTTGCTGTTAGCTCAATTTTTTTTTCCTGAATTAATTTTGGTTAAAAAAAAAAAGCCAAAAACATAAAAGTAAGCAAAATGAGATACAGATCGATCTTTTTCTCCTGGCTTTTCTCACCTATACCAGTTTATTTTGCTTTTATAAGCCTAAATTAAACCGTAAGAGTTGAAATGAGATGAATGATTTGTTTTAACGGACTAACAGAGACAAAAATACAGATGACAAAAACCTTTTTCGGTCACTAAGTACAGTCAGTAAATTGTATGTGGGTGTCTACTTGTCCTGCTTTTCTTCCCCTGTTCCCTCCACATGGCTCGTCGTTTCTGCCCTTCCTTTTAATACCCTGAATTTTCCTTTTCCCTTCCTTCCCCACTTTCCTTCTGTTGTTTTCCTGCTTCTGGATTTCTTTCAGCCATTCTTGGGCAGCAGCGACTGTGTCAATCAGGTCAACGGGAAGATCAAGCTGGGAAAGGAAGTGCTCGCTACGCTGGAGGGACACTGGGTACGACACATCCTCCTCATTTTTTTCTTTTACGTTCTGCTTGTTGCCGGACAAACCCCAAACTAAAAATGCTTCCCAATGTAATCGGATAAATAGTCTCTAATAGTAATTAAAATAGTCCCAATTTTTCTTTTCCACATTCTTGCATTTGTTTTAATAGTCTACCGGTATTAAATTGACTTTGATGATGTTGATATTCCGTAGTTCCTTCTTCAGTTATTCATCAGTGAAATGAGCTTTGAAATTGAAGGTGTCAGTCAAATAACAGCAGGAAAAAGCACATCTTTGTACCGGTAATTGTAATTTCACTGATACGACTATGACTTCCTCCGTGTACTAAAGTATTCTTAAGTCAGATGTGCAAGCTACTAAAGCAACGGGTGTCCCTGCTGGATACAGGAGACATTCTGATGAAAAGATGGTGTTCTTTCTTTTTCTTGATTGTGCATAAAAACAGATAACACCTCTACTGTTCCTCTTCTTTAAAGTAAGCAAGTATTTTTTTTTTCCTCTTAAAGGACAGCGAGATCTTCATCAACGACAAGAAGACTGAGACAGTGGAGACTTTCTGGAATCCCACACCGGAGCTGAGGCAGAACAGGCTGATCCGTTACACTGTCCCACCTGAGGAGCAGGGGGAGTTTGAGTCAGAAAGGTGAACTCTCAAAGCCGCTTGTGGGTTTTCAACCACCTCCCCACATATAGTGTGTTTTTTTCCCTTTTGATTTTGTAAATTTAGTTTGTTTCTTCCCACTCGAACAGATTGTGGCAGCATGTGACACGTGCCATCAACAACAAGGATCAAACTGAGGCTACCAACGAGAAGTTCATTCTGGAAGAAGCTCAGAGGAAATCGGCCCGCGAGCGCAAAGCCAAGTGCGAGGAGTGGGTCCCCGCCCTGTTTGAGCAGGACCCGGTCACGGGAGAGTGGCATTACAAATATGCCGAGTGAGTCATTTATTAGCAGGCACGCTCACAGGCGCGCTTCTGATTTCTTTCTTTACAAGCCCAGCCTGCAGGCTCCTGCAGAGGTTTGTCTAGATACCAGTCATGTAAATCAAACCTGATATTATTACAGCAGCTTTGGCTAAACTGAGGTTCAGACATGAGATCAAAAACCCAAACGGTCATCTGTGGCAGTTTGGACAGACCATCTCTGATTCACTGTGGACTAAAATCAGACAGGAGGACCAAATCACACTTTTAATCAGACTGGTAGCTGACATCCGCTTGTCCTCAGGAGTCGGTTAATGACTCGTTCATCTGAATCAGGGGTGTCTGAGCGGGGAAACATCTAAGACATGCAGAGCAGTGGCCTTGAGGACCTGGACTGGGGAACCCTGGTTTAAATGTTGCTTCATTTACTTAGGTGGGTTGGAGTAGGGTGGACAGTGCCATCTAGTGGTGGCTCCCTGTAATGTCCAGGTCAGGCTGTTGGTTTTTCTGAAGAAGGTTTTTGGTAAAAACTACACCAAAATAATGAAGCAAAATGTTATAAAACATGGTGGAAAGTTGTTGAAGAACTGTGCAAAGTAAGGCTGCTTTTGTCCAAACTAAAAACAAAACAGATTTGATCAAGACTGAGGATATATTTTCTGACCTCTGTTTGTGAATTTTAAATCAGACTGATTATTTTTGATGGAGCAGAGTTTTACTGTTTGATTCCACCGGTAGCTACATATACATAACTAATAAGATTATCATTTAAATATTTGTATTTTATACTATGCCATCTTTTCTGTTTTACTTTCTTCAAGATTGTATGTCTTTTCTTCTCTAACTCTCATTACGTCGCCACACCTCATGCATGTCCGCCTCATCATCTGTCCTCATAGTCTCTATTCTGCCTCCTCAGCACACGGCCGTGGGATCCACTCAACGACCTGATCCAATTTGAGAAAGACGGCTGTATCCAGACCAAGGTCCGACACCGCACCCCTATGGTACGTTCTGGCAGTCTTATTAGTCTGAGTAACCAGGGGTCGCGGAGGGACAATTGCAAGTGCCAGGTATGTCGCCCCGATCGAAAAGCGTGCATAAAAAAAAGAAAGCACCTCGCCGTCTCAGCCATCTTCCACGCAACACCCGGTTCATCATCTCAGCTGTCGCTTCTTCTCATTGTGTCACCATCGCTGTGCTGCCACCATCATTGCCTGCACTCCATTTGTGTCTTTTGTCCGTCTTCGTCTTTTTTGTTAGTATTATTATTTTGAACCTTACTGTTCTGGCACTGGCTGTTCTCTCAGTGTGAGATGGAAGCTCATGTCCAACTGCATGCTGTGGCTGGTTGGTAACTTTGTGTTCAGTGCTTTTTGGAGAGACAGTTAGTTTTCAGCTTCTGTGACTTCTTCTGTATTTAAAAACAAAATCATTTTCCTGACAACAAAATCATTTTCCTTGCTGCTAACTCACATCGAGAAGCTTCAAATTAGTTTTCTGTTCAAGGACTTATAGTAAATATTATTTTTCTGAATAATTAACGGATCAAGGATGCTTCATGTCTTAAAATCAGGCATTTTCATTTACTACAAGGATTTCAGTGAACATAGGATGTTTTGGTCATTGTAAGAAGAATTATAGAAAATTCCCAGCCGTTAATTGATTTTCACTATGATTCACTTGGCGTTAATGTGTTGTTATTTACTTCTGTAAGTGGATTGACTCACTGACGTACCAGCTGCCTCACAAAGCTGTCATAATTTCACCTGCTTGGACCGGGGGGGGTTGGGGGGAGGGGGCACTCGTGCTTCATTTCTCCTCAATTTCTCTAAGATGTGATTGTGTACATCTCACTCAGTGGCGCCCGCCGTGTGAAGCCCAGTTGACCTGTTTGTTAGTGTGCATCTTCGTCTGCTTATATCCGTGTTTGTGCATTGTGTTACCAGGTAACGGTGCCAAAGAGGAAACACAAGAGCGACAAGCCCAAGAGCCCAGAGAGCGGCTGCTCTTCACCCGAACCTGACCGCCAAGACTCCTCAGGCAGCGAGCGTGAGCTGCACACACTCATGTTCACAAACCCGGACAGAAGCTACACACAGAAATATCTGCTTTGTTTTCCTCATTTGAAGTCATCTGTGAAGCTCCTGAAACACGTGGGAGATGGTGCTCATCTAAGAGGAGGGTGAAACTGAACTTTGACACCATCAACTAAAGTTTTATACTGTAGATAGTTATTGTGTGGTGCATCATCATCGTCGCTACAGTGATGCACCGTGGCGGCAGCATCATGCTGCGTGTTTCATCGGCAGCATCGGGGAAAGGTTTCACTAGTGGAGGAATGATGAGGGACACCAAGCGCAGACAAATATTTGAGTAAAACCTCCTCCAGAAGATTGAGACTGGGATGGAGTTTCATCGCTCAACACGAGTCCCACTAAACGCAGCGCTAAAGCAACGCTTGAAGGGGTTGAGGGTTTCATTTTAAATGGATCCCGCTGTTTAGAACTCAGTCATTAAACCATTCTCTGGCTTCCCAGTCAGCCGGAGGTCTGAGAGAGCCCACGCCTCACGCTGACTGAGGAGCTGTAGAATGACTGAACATAATGTGGGATCCATTTACCCTTAAACAACTTGAGCAGTTTTCCTTCAAGGAAGGGCTAGATTTGCCAAATTTATAAAGATGTACATGTGAGGAGAGACACTGGTAGCTGTAACCGCTGCAGAAAAGGAAAAGAGTTGAAATACCCGGGCTTATCCACATTGTCTATTCTTTTTGTCTTATTTCTAGCTTGTTATCCAAAGTAGTAGGTATGTTGTGTTTTATCATACAGTTCCATCCATTTGGATTGCATGGCACCAGAAAAACAAACGTGCTCCGGGGGTTCGCTCTATTTTTAGGGCGCTGTATAAGCGATATGGTTTTAATCCATCTTTTTCTCTGTCTTATTAAATTCCTGGGACATCCAGGTATCTAGGACTCTGATACAATCCTGAAAACAAGGTAGAATTACTGCTTCTTTTTCTCTCAGGACACAAAAGCAAACACAACAGTCGGTTGAGGAAAAAGGGTGCAGACCTCGGGGAACTCCAAAGTGCCATTGAATCTATAAAGCGGACGCAGGAGGACATTAACAGGTGAGAGGACACTGGTCTTTCTGGGCCACAACTTGGACTCGTAGCGCCATGTTCAACACTGGTGTTTGTGCGTCTGCAGGAGCATCGCTGTTCTGCGGAACCGTGCCGTCAGTCGGACAGAAGCAAGCTCCTTCCTCCATCAGCGCGACTACGTCATCATCTTTTCCCTCATTGCCCTTCAGGTTCTGATCAACTATATCTTCAAGTAGCAGCCATAAGTCGAAGAGAGTGGGACTCCTCTCCTGTTCACAGAAAATCGCTGAAGTTTTAGCCGCCACAGCGGAGCACTTTGGCGCGTGGACCCGGACCTCTCAGGACAGCGGTGGCCTCCACTCTGTCCTTCCTTGTCTTTATTAAACCCATATAACTCGTGTCCAGAAGAGTGGAAGCATCACGGAAAACGTTTTTTTTTTTAAAAAAAACTCCTGCGTATTTAAAAACCAGTCCATTCCAAATCTCTGAGGAGATCCACAGATTTCAAAGTGAAGAGGAGCAGCGGTAAGAGGTAGCTGAAGGGGGGACTTGGGTGGGATGAGGTCTTGACTGCCACTCGGGAGTTCATTTACTTGCCTTGATATCAGAGGCAGAAGCAGCAGCCATTTTTTAGCCGTTTTTTGTTTTGTTTTTGTTTTTCTGACAGAGTGACGCTGCTCTGTTGAACCATATTTCACCTCCAATGACGGGGAACCTTTGAAAACAGAAACAAGGAACACAACTCAGAATGTAACACAGATACATGAGATTCATTGTGTTTTAATACTTTTTTTTTTTTCTAAATCCTTATGTTCCTTTGCTTTACGTGTCCTTTATAAACAGAAGTCTACTTGGAGAAACAAAAGCGTGATAAGGGAGAAAAAGTGGTCCAAATGTGACTTTTTTTTTTTTTAACCATTATTAAATACTCTGATATGGACTTTGGATTTAACATGTAAGAGAAGATACAATGTTTAAATGTTTAAAAAAAAAATAAAATAAAAAGAATTAGGATTTTTGACAGATTATATGCTGTAGGTAGCATGTGCAAACCAAGGTGTGGTTTGGACTTTAGCCCTTTGTACAGTATTTTATTGAAAGGCAGAAATGCTTTTTGAAATGTCCGATGTCTTGCCCGTGCTGTCATCTATATCGATTTAACTTGTGATCAGTTGGATGCTTTCATCAACAGTGGTCCAAAAAAGTCGGTTTCTCTCAGTTTTTTAAGAATTTCCGAGACCACTGTCCTTTCAGTGTTCAGACTAAAGCTGATGTGTTCTGTCCAAGCATTCCCGGCTGAGTTTCTCTCCTAGAAACATGAAATCAGCAAAGGCTATCGTAGCTGTCTCTGTTCTCAGACCTAACTTAGTGTTCTGCTGGATATATATTTATGTTCTTTCCTGTCTAGAGGCATTTCAGAAGATCACTCGCCAGCCTCTGCATATCAAGACTGTGATGAGGGAACAGCGCTGCCTCTGTCTACCTGAAAGCAGTGCTGAAGTTCGCTAATGCACATTTTGTGTCTTGTTTTCAAATCTGCACAACAACCACAGTCTAAAGATAATATAGTTTAGTCTGAGAAGGGTTTACGTGTGGAATAATGTCTTGTTATCACTGTGAAACTGCCACTGACTTCAAAGAGTTACTTAAGTCCACAACTTACAGAGCCTGCTGCTGGAAGGAGTCCTGTTTACCCACGCTGAGATCAGATCAACTGGGGCTTCATACTTAGTGGAATATCCACTCTTCTAATCTAATTTAAAGCGGGAGTGTCGATGTACATGTTTTCCAGAATCGACCTAGTTTCTTATCGAGAAAGTGAAGTATCTGGTCCCAAAATGGTCCCCAGTTCTAAAAGCAGACTCCAGGTCAAACGACCGAGACGTCTGCCAACACTCCTGTCCAACCAGCCCGCAGCGCTACCTGGACACGTCCACTTCAGAGTACCCATCAGCTCTTCCGGTGCATTTGAGCCTCAGATTTTTACCAGGAGAACTAGAGTAGACACTTTAGTAATACTAGCAAGAGGAAATAGATTTGTAGACGTTTTCTTACTGTAACCGTGTTTAACCATTCCAAGTGTAGAGAAGTAATAGCCAAGCTCGCTGTGTTGACTAACAGTCCTGATCACTGTGTAAATATTCATCGGGGCAGCCGCTCCTTTAGAGTAGTTCACAGCACCTCAACACTAAGGTCTGAAGTGAAGAGACTTGATGTTTGCACAAACCACTCTCCTCCACCTTCTGTGTTTATCCACCGCTCTGTAGAAACATCTGGACATGGGCAAAAAACAAGAAAAAAAACCAGTAAAGGCAAGCATTCCCATCCAAACAGCCTAAATAGTTCCCCGTACAGGAGTTTTTAAAATGTTGTGGGCGTACGTCACTCTTCCAGTTTGTTGCCTTCATCTTTTATGTCTCAGTATTCATTTAGGAAATGGTACATCTAAAAGTAGTTTTTTTTTCCGAGTGGGCCTAAACTAGACACAAATATAGAAGAAATTACTGTTGCATGTTTATGACTTAACATCCAGAGTAATTCTTTGAAAACGTGGCCTTTGTTTGGAACCAGATGGGTTGAAATATGAATGTGTGCTTCCAGAGCTTTAGTGAGTACGCTGAGAAGTTTTTGGTTTCAAAGAAAGGATGAAGGCAACAGAAGGGAACTCCTGACCTTTATAAACCACAAGCATTTCAAAAAAAACAAAAAAAAGAAGATTTAAACCACTTCAGGACCGTCTTTGAACATTTTGCCTGTCATAAAGTTAGCCTTGTCGACGTTTACATATCCTATTGCCTCCGCCGTCAGCAGACTGTTAAGCGATGAAAACTTCGTAAACCAACGCAGGTGTAGTAGGAAGACTGGTAGCAGTTGTGGGAGCCAGCTGTAGCCCCGAAGTGACCCGGCTGGCCCGAGTGTGTCTGTACGTGTGTTTCAGTGCGTCCTCATTGCCTCAATTGCTCGTGTGTAATTGAGAATCCAGATGTCAGAATGTGGAGAACTAAGTCTATACCAGTGCCTTCTAGAGTCAGACATGGGTTAGAGTGGATGAGGGGCTTCAAGGGGGCAGAAGGGGGTCTGGAGTGGTGTCGGCCTGTGACCGCGGAGCACACAGATACAGCCAGAGTCCAGGTCTCAAGGAGAAGTAATAAAAACCGGCGTGATCTGGCCGTTTGGATCGGACCGGGACTCTGGCTGTAGTCACCGTACAGTTCTAGTGTGGACGTGCCATATGAAGCCTTAGAGATGATGCTCCACAGGCCACCACCCGGCCATCCCTCGCCTCCCCTCCTGAGACATCGGCATAGTTACGCATCCAGAGGTTCTTGGGTGCCTGTTCCTGCCGCACGAGAAAGGAAGGGAGAGGCCTTTCCTCCTCGTCCGCCTCTCGCTCTTTAGCACACCAAATTCAGAGGGAGAGGAAGATCTCTGCTGTCTGTTGTTGCTGTGTCTGTGAAATGATACATTTTATTTATTCCTCTTTTGTATGTGGGCATATGTTGAGGTTTGTTTTTCATCTTGTAGTTTCAGACCGCTGTTCTAACGTCTCGTTTTATGATTTTCGAAACTGATTTTAAAGTCACTTTTTTTTTTTTTTCATTTCTTGTCACGTGAAATAAAACACATTTCGTGGTGCATATTGTCTCTCACACACATATACACAAATCCTTTTTCCTACTCGACTACCTGAATATATTTACTGTATCTTTCTCTCAACTGTAACTTCCACCTTCAGAGTTTATGGTCACATGTAACATAGAATAAAAACCAATAGCATACTGGCATTCTCTTGTCTGCATTTGGTTTCGAGGCACATTGTTATCCAAACTATCTGCATGGGTTATTACATCTTCTGTATTCGCTTTTATTTTCAATAAGAGAGACAGAGCAGGGCCAAGAAGAGGTTTCAATTTATTTAAAATCGCTCAGTATGATTCTTATCCATGAAAAGCTTTGAGAAGCCCATATACACAATAAAATAAAAGGACTAGAAAATTATACATGATCATTGAGTTCAGTAAAAGTATAAGTGTTTGGATCCATGTGCTATCGTAGCTTGTATTCTAAAGTGAGCATTTGGCTTTCAAAATCATATATTTCCAACCATAAAACCACAACAAAAGATTATTTGCATAATTTGTAACAGTGTAGAAGTGTAACGCCCCTGACTGCCATCGGGGGGCGGTGGGGAGTGTTCTTTGAGCTTATTTGAATGTTTTTAGTCACATCATGTTGGTTCGGGTGCAGATCCACATCCAGGTATAACAACTTCTGCAGGGTTCGCTATTTTATTCTAAATTTCACGTGAACCCAGGAATGGTGAGATGGTTTGTGTGATTGTGTAGTAATCAGATCACAGTATTATAACAAGAAATAGAGCTACAAACACATGCTGCTAATTTGGTATTTTATTCATAACTGAAGGTTCTAAAAACAGTTTTTGTCACTTTGTAAAATTCAAATTAAAACCCACTGCAGTGATTTGTAAAACTTGTAAACCCATATTTTATTAATAGTAGGACACAAAATGGCAGCAACAGATTTCATAAAAGCTGGTGTAGGAAAGTGTTTACCACAATCTAACATCCCTTCTGCTTTAACAAAAGTCCGTACAGTGTATCAGACTGGGAATGAAGGAGGCCAGTTGTGGAGTTTTGGCTGTGGAAGGTTGCCCCATTCTCGTCTGATAGAGGATTCAAGCTCCTCACAAGTTCTTCTTTGTTGAATTTTCCTTTTCATGATGTACCAGATGTTTTCAAGTGATGAAAGGTCAGGAGAGACAACAGGCCAGGTTAGGACTTGAACTTTCAGACCATGAAGCTATGCCTTTGTCTAGATGGGAACAGAAAACCTGTATATACCTTTAAGTATTGATGTCTCCTCTCTAGATATGTAAGCCAGTCCAAGGGCCCTAATGGACCCTCATCCCATCAGAGATGCAGGCTTTTCAACTGAGTGCTGATAAGACGCTGAATGCTCCCTCTCTGCCTCAGGCTGGAGGATGGGATGTCCATCATTCACCAAAAGAATTTCAAATATTGATTTGTCTGACTGCAGGACAGTCCTCCACTTTGACTGAATTCATTTTAGATGAGCTTTGACCAAGGGAAGACTGATGCCACTTTGTGCTACATTTTATTGTATGAAATGTTCTGGAAGTGTTCCCGAGTCCATGCAGTGGTGTCTGTTAGAGAATCCTGGCTGTGTTTAACGCAGATAATGAGTTTGCCCCTGCCCATGTTTACCCGTTAGTCACTGTGCCTCTCTGAGGTACTGCTCTTTACAGCCAGCCATGCCTCAGGCATGTCACTGGTCAGTTTCAAGATAGATCTCCAAGTGTACTCAAGCTGAGATGATCGTTCCCACAAAATGGTCCACCAGTTCTCTGTCCTCAGTCTCTTGTCCCCCAGTGATATACCCCACACCTGCAGAGTAATCTGAGTATTTCTGCAGATGACAGGACTCGGACTTGTCCTGGAAGTCTGAGGTGTACAGTATGAAGAGGAGTGGTGAGAGTACGGTTCCCTGTGGTGCTCCTGACCACCTGGTCAGACACAGTTTGTGAGACCTTTCACCGTCAGGTGGTCAGTAGTCCAGATGAGGCATCCACCTGTGTCTTTTGGAGTTTCTTACGTATTACTGCAGGCTGAATTATCTTAAAAACACCAGAGAAAGTGAATAACATGATCTGATTTCTCTAGATGTCTGGGTTTGTTAAAAAAAATAAGGCCTGACTGAATAAAATATGGGTTCATGACCTTTGTGTACCATTGTATTCTGTTTTTATTTGCATTTTGAACACCCCCATAATGTTTTTTGGAATTTGTTAGTAATTCTTTCATTATAAAATTACATTTTGCATCATGAATTCCCACATAAATCTTAAAAAGGGATTATAGAGGAATAATGTCTGGATCATGGCTCCTCTAATGAGGGTGATGTCAACGCGAGCCTGAGCAGCCCTGGATTATTTGAACGGTCCTTTTCCATTAGCCAGCTGTCTCCACTAACAGTGTCTCAACCAAGGGCATTCCCAAAGGTCATAAAACAGAACTGTTGTCCTTCCCGTCCCTCTCAAATAACGAAACATTTGATATCAATCGTGACTCTGTTGGTGAGCTTCCTACCATACGTATGGAGGAGGGAGAAGAGACAAGGGACTGAGAAGTCAGCAGGAGACCTGCAAGGAAGAGCAAAAGGTAGCAGAACCAATCAATGAAGGACAGAAGGACAAAGTGTTGGGGAAGGAAAGGGATTAGAGAGAAGGAAAGGTGGATGGAATGAAGTAGGAGCTATTATGCTTACCCAAAAAACTGTTTGGGGATTTTTTTTTTTACTTAAAGTAAAAGGAGTTATTTTCTAAACTATATTTCCTGTTAGAAACAGTTGATTTTCTTTTAACTAAGAGTCTACCTTCAAAAGATACAACCCACAAACATGCAGAACCCTCAAAACATAAATGAAGCCCAGCAAAAAATAAAAATCCACCAAACTTGTGTAACGTACAGAGATGATCAGAGGAGCGGAGTTTTTTCCCCCCTGAATAGATAATGAAGTATTGGCAGTTTCTTTTTGAAGTTACAGACTGTACAGGAGTATCTGAGGTGAGTCCACAAACTCACCCACTGTCTGGGGTAATGACCTCCAAAGGACCAGTCAGAGCATGGTGTGGGGGCTGGATCAGATGGAGGAAGCCTCATCGAATACTTATTTAGAATATGTTAAGAGCTGTTCGTCTTGGGTGGTGAACCTTGCGTTACTTGCTGAGTTCAGTGTTTTTGGCACCCAACTCTTCTATATATTTACAGAAACTAGTTATTTTTGAAAGCTCTCACCTGTTTCTGTATGTGATGCAAACTGCTCGACCAGTAGCTGGTGGATAACATCGCCGGGGACATTAGAGAAGTGTCTGCTCTCCACTGATGGGTGTCGGTTTAAATCCGTTCTCCCAGATTCACTCCCTCCAATCACAGTCTTCCTCCTCTTCTTCCAAATATTAAATCTGGTTCATCCTCATCCTGAATGGGTGAGATGGAACTGTTGCTAGGAAACATCATTCTGGTGACTGGCTGGATTTCCTTCAAAGCTGGAGGGGGGGAGGTGGGAGGGGTTGTGAAGAAAGGAGAAGTAAACAAGAGTATGAGGATGGTGGTGGCAATGTAGGAAGGCGAAATACGAATGTATGGAGACTCTGGGAAGGAGAAAAAAAGACCAATAGAAAGAAACAGAAGGTAGATGAGAAGAAGGAAAGGCAAAAGATTAAAAAAGAGGGAGGAGAAAGAAAAAAATCAAGGTCAGAGGTAGGTCAATTGTTAAAAAGGAGAAATCAGAGGGAGGGCTGGAGGGATCGTGAGTAACTAAATACTTACAAGAGCATCTTGGTAGGAAAAGAAAAGAAAGAGAGCAAAAAAGAAAAAAAGACAGAGGGAGGAGAGAAGAAAACATCCACAGAGAAAAATAGAGGAAACACCTCCTTTTCAGATTATTGTTATGTAATCTCCCTTCTGTTTAGTCGTCCTTCTCCTCCTCCAGACTCCATATCAACTCCATCGTCTGGTCAAAGGCCTGCAGAGCCGAGCTGCTGGGTGGGAGTTAAGGGTGATCAAGTGGATCAGTTAATGCTTTGGTTCTCAGCTTGCAGCCTTGATGACAAAGATTATCTCATTAAACTGGGTTTAAGTCTGGTCAAGGGTTTTTTTTTCTATTCTTTTTCCATTTTACGTCATTGTTTTGTTTCCGTGCAGTCTGACTGGTGAAATGATCTGAACTATACATTCTGCTACAGACAGTCATGTTTGGAAAATGAGCAAAAAATGAAATGAACTTTGAAAGTAAACAGTGAAAAGGCTCAGCCTTTTATTTCAGAATCCCACCTCCAGAACACGTGAACCCGCCAGCTTGGACCGCCAGTAACCTCTGCCGGCCCCTGGCGTGATCCGGTCTCGGCCGCCTTAGCGTCAGCAGATGGACTACGTTCCAAGCAGGGATGAACGGGGAGTGACAGGGCTTCAACCATATTTAATATGAACTAAAAGGCAGCAGTTTGGCTGGCTAAAAAAGAGACAACAAGGCACCAGCAAGGAAAAAAACCACGCGTGAGGATTAGTGCATGTAGGTTCCACAGTGTGTGACTGGTTGGCAGGAAGAGCAACAAATCACTTCCTCAGCTAGAACAAAATAGCTGAGGGGTTCTGTTCTTCTCAGAACAATTAGTGAATTATTCGTTGTCAGAATTTATTTAACCATTAAAATAAAAATAAAGAAAAATGATCACCTGCTCAGCCTTCAAAATGAGAAAACTAAATACAGGACTTGTTTTGCCAGCATGTGCTTATACTGCCTTAGGCAGAACATCGTCCGTTTACCTTGAGTTTCTCTCTGATTCTCCCAACTTTGTAACATTTCAGAAGCCCTTAAAGTCCTCTAAATTACTCCCGATTTTTGATTTGAACATAGCGTTCAGAAGTAGTAGCAAATCACCCAGGTCCCCTCTGGAGTGGGGTTATGAGTGGGGGGATGGTCACGTCACTGCAGCTGTGGATCTGAATGATTCTGAGAGCTGTGAACGGAAAGATGTAGAGGAGCGGCACTTTACCAAAGTAAGTGTTAAAACCCTGGATTTAAGCATTAAGTGAACATTAAGTTTGTCAAAACTGTCCAAACATATTGGCTACTTCCATCTTTACACCTCCCGTTAGCAGCAGCCAGTTTTGGGTGGAGTCACCCACTCCACCCTCCTCTGGTGGGTCTATCTCCTCACAAACGAGTGTTCCGGCTGTGCGTCTGGTGGTGTGAATCTGGCGTGATGCGGAGCTGGCTGAAAACAAGAATTAAAACTGGATGATGCTGGTGTGACCTGTGCCCTCGTGGGTCTGTGATGTCACAGTAACCTTCGAATCTTTAACCACAAACAGCAACACAAGGCTGTTTTTTAAGGTTGGAGTTGGTAATTGCATTCAAATACATCACCTCAAAGGTAGATTTTTTTTTCATAGTCTGCCGCCTTTAACGTATAATGAAACTTCCTACCTTTATTTACTTTGAAGCAGCTTTTTCTGGGGGCGTACACATTTTTCAGCTCATTTCAGCGCTGCTATTTGAAGCAGTCTGCTGCATGTTGAGATGGATTTTTGTTCCCACCACCGTCTACTAAGCAGCAAGCAGCGCGTTAGTGGAATAGGGATTTTCTCAGTTTAAACTACAGGCTTCTTTTATTTTGTAATAATGCTCATAGAAATATTTTATCTTTCAAATGTGTTGCAGCTCAGTTTGATATGTGTTTTATGTGATACATGTAGCTCAGACACTTCCATGTACATCACAGGCTCCACTATCAATCCTCTCTTGCTCAAATCCAACATCAAATATATATATTTTTCCAACCAACTTGAATCAGCTGTGCCTGAAGAGCGAAGGACCTCCATCATGTCCGCCAGAGGGTGCATTACGTCACCCAAAAGCCCTCTGCCCACCTTGGCAGCTGTATTTGCTGGAGGCTTAAACGGGTTAACAAACATATAATGAGGTAATCCGCAGTCTTTGCAGTGCAGCGGGGTTGTGGAGGTTGTGCTGGGTGCTGGCTCAGCGTTGTGTTTATCCCCATGTGGAATCGCCAGAGCATAAAAGAACTGCTGCAGCGAGCCTCTCCCATTCACAGCCGGCTTAGGGGAGCGATTAGCTGTCTTTTTATTATGATTTTTTCTTTTCTTTCTTTCTTTCTTTTTTACCCTGCCTGCCCTCGACAACACAGACACGGACACATCATGGAGCTGACTCCCATGGCAGCACTGCCCATGGAATCAGCTCTTTAAACTTATTTCTCCTCTTTTTTTTTTAAATGCACGGGGCAAAAAATAAGAAAAAAAAATGATTGAAAAGGGAATTGCATGAGAAACGTCCAGTTAAAGACACAAACTTTAGTTTGGCTATAAAACCCGCGGTGATGGAGGTGATGTTCTCGCCTCTCTCCCTTCATCTGAATGCACCCTCAGGATGATGATCTTTTTTTCTTCTCTGTCCAGGTTGGCAGAGCTGCAGCTATATTTAGAAAGAGGAACTGCTGTGGGGAACCCCGACTGTATAAGTCCAGCTGCTTCCTCTCTGCGTCTCTCAGTCTGTCAACATAACACACACTCAAGTGCAAACCTTAACATCAGCTGTGCTGCGTTTCAAGACAACTGCATATTTCAATAGATTGTAAACAGTCTAAGTGATATTGATATTTCTGTTTGGTGGACACATGCACACAAGAACAATGTGTTAAGAAGAACAAAATGTTCTGAGAGTCATGTTTGGAGCTGAGGTTAGCTGAGAAACCCGAAAACAATCTAAAACAACTTTTAGATGCTGATTGTCAAAACTTAGCAATTCGGATAACGTTTTTCACTGTGTGACCTTAGTGGAAGCCCACATTTGGTAAAAGAATAAAATAGAAAATATTGGAGGGGTCATGCAGACAGAATCAAGTATTTGCTCAGAAACATAAAAACCCCAAATGTCCATATGAGAGGGGAAAGAGTGTGTGTGAGAAATGTTGTTCAATCTAAGGACTGAACATTTCTGATTTTCACACAGAAACAATACAAAAAATAAATTTCTTATTTATCGTCCTCCTCTCTGTTTGGACTCCTTGGTCCTGTCTCCGGTTTCCATCCTATAGCTGTGCATCACCATAAAAACAAATGCTCATCCACCGCTGGTGTGAGAGATGAGATCATCCTCCTCAGCGCGGTCAGTTCAGATTTCACCGCTGCTGCATTTTTACAGCAGCCACAGACAGAAAGTTACGTTGATCTGCACATTCACAACCTGGATCCTGCTTGTTTGGTTTGTTGATCTTTGACATGACACTGACCCAGACGCTAGAAAAGATTTATTTAGGAGTGTGTGCTGTCACTGCCCACCCAATGGATAAAAGCGATGCATCTCTTTAATAGTGACAGATCATACCTGGGCTTCAAGTTTCTGCTTTCTGATAGAGATACTAAAACTGCAGTACAAAACTATGTGTATACATCCATCCATATATATATATATATATATATATATATATATGTGTGTATATATATATATGTATATATGTATATATATATATATATATATTTATATATATATATATATATATGTATATATGTATATATAACATATATATACAGATATACATATATACATATATACATGTATACATATGTA
>JAOWBL010004402.1:0-11173 GCA_028564865.1 Zenarchopterus dispar | reverse complement strand
AGATAGATAGATAGATAGATAGATAGATAGATAGATAGATAGATAGATAGATAGATAGATAGATAGATATAAACACACAATGTCTACTTTAATTGCTCGATTGGATTACAATAATGTTGATATGTCTTGTGATTAAGACTTCAAAGGCTTTCTTAATGATGAAACACATGAGTTTTGTTGTTTAGGCTCCAATCTAGTAAATCCCTGCTTTTAAGGGATCAACAAAGAGTTTGGGGGTAATTAACATAACTTAATTCCCCTTCTACAGAAGCAGAGCCTACAGGTTGCGGCGGAGGAGGAGGGATTTGAAGAGTGACAGTGAGCTTAGTGGGCCAGAAACATCTGAACGAGAGAGTCGAGGACTTCGTGCCCTATAAATTAGCAAAACTGGAGTAATTGGAAAAGACCACATAGAGGGTTGAGAGCAAGCAAGTAGAATGAACTAGCGACTAGGAATCACTTTATTTTTGTTGTGAATTGATACTATAAAATAAACTGAATATAACACACAAAAACTTTCAAAACTAAAGGCTTGTAGAGCTCCTTTGATTAGTTTAACTTTCCAGGTGACTGTGTTAGACAAACACTTTACCCAATTACAAGTGTCTGTCCTTTACTAAATGTTCTCCACAGAGGCGTTTTCCAGATGTTTCCTTGCAGCAGCCATCTGGTGCATTATAGTCTCTTATAATTTGATGAGATTGTCTACTGCAGGCATCGTACACAGCAAGTGTCTGTGCTTTGATGAGGTCAAACGTTATACAGGGAAATCTTTTACTTGTGAATTTACAGCTTTGATTTTGGGCTATTTAGATTGTATTAATAAATTATTAAATGGAAATATATGGATTTAAAACGCATCTACAGTCTGGTGGCTTTTTTGATGCATCACTGAAGTGAAAATCACTATCAAATGTGGTGCATATGTATGTGAATAACTTTTTTCTCTTTTTTAATTTAGATGAGTTTAGTTGCCAATGGCGACGCAGCTGTCCAGTGCAAATGACAAACACTTTTTGAACATTGTTGTCAAGATGTCCCGCTTAAATATTCAAGCACACTGTGTTGTTTTATGCCAATAAACATCTTTGAATCTGGGCCTCCAGGTTTCGTCTCGTCAGGCAGTGACACTGATGCAAAAGTTCGCTCAAGCAGCTACTCTGCAGAACTGTCAGCTGTATCACAAGGCACTCAGTTGGAAATGAAAACATGTTCGAACTCAGTTATACTTTCAAAGACACTGAAGTAAGACATTCATTCTCTACTTTCTATTATCCTTGAGTCTTCTAAAGCACTTTGATTATGGCAGTAATTGGATTACATGATCAGATTATGTGACTTTTCTGGGCAAAGGTACCAAAAAAATTGGCAGTGGTATCATTTTATCACAATTTTAATCTCTAAACACAAATACAGCCCTGTTGTTTTCATCTTAATTTCATTCAAAATCACAGTGATGGTAGGCAAAATCCCAAAACCCCATCAAATGTGTCAGCTCTTTTGTCTGGTCTGAATTGATGGCAAAGGGCCACTTCAATAACAGGCAAGGTTTCTATTTTATGTTAAAACTGAGGTACTTGTCACAGTGGAAGCTAGCCTGAATTAAAACTTTAATGCCTCACTGTAACAACGAGCCACGTTCTTGTTTGTTCACCAACACCACTGTCAGGAGAATGTCAGAAAAGCGTGGCCTGTTGACACCCACACATTTGTTAGAAGACTAAATAAATGAATTCACAGATGTGGGTGGAATCTGCTTCGCTTTGAAATATTTTGAAATATGCACTCAGCGGTAGTGAGTGGCTGCAACATGAGCTTCAGGTCATATCATTCTGCTTTCTAAGTCTGCTGCTCTCAAGGTCTTAAAACTTGGGCAAATTACTTTTCTTATTTTACAAAATGCTTAGTTCTGCCCAAATAATTCAGTTCACATATTTTATGAAGCGATAAAGTATGTGAGCCGGCTTACTTTGTTGAGAAAAATCATGTGGTCTCAAGCAAAACACTGTTAGTTCAAAGATGATGGTGAAAAGCTGCAGAAACATCACCATAGACATCCCTAGACTTCCAGAAACAGTGAACACATGATCCGCAATGTGTCTACCCTGGTCCAAAATATTTTCTTTATTGTTTAACTCTTGGTAGAATAACTTGTGTGCTTAAAGTCGTTGAGTTGCTACATTTCCCTTCTCATTCAGAGACAGACGTCCTGGTATATCCTTCAGGATCTTACCTCCCCCAGTTTTACTGTAGGAGAAAAAGTTGTGTTTATGCCTGAATACCATTTTTTCTGTCTAAAAACACAACCAGTCACAGGTTTTATTTTAGCATCATTGTTCCATCAAGCTTTTTTTTTTCTCTAGTAGCATATTGCTTTGCTCTTGTGCATGTTGGAGACACACAACTGTTTTTTTTTTGTTTGTTTGTTTGTTTGTTTTAGTTTTTTTTCAACGGGAGTGTGTTTCTACTTGCAGCTCTGCCATGAATGCTACTGTTGTTCTGTGTTTTCCTGATGGTGAACTCATAAACATTTTAAAATTGTTTAAAAAGTTTTCCCTTGCTCATCATTGCCCCATTTTTTCATTTCGAAACTCTCCACACATTCTCTTCAAGTCAGGACTTCAAGCGATTCAGTTCAGTATCTATCCTCTTTCTCTCAGCCATGCTGTTACTGTCGTGCCTAGAAACATCTTTAAAGCAGCATATGTTATGCTAAAAGCTCACTTTTCTTCATTAACTATCCCATCACAGATGCATAAATTACCTTTGCAGATGGCACTGATACAACCCTGTACCGTTGCAGACCCTAGCTTAGTCATGTTGCTGATAACACTCTTGATGATCATTTTGATGTTTTGGTGGCAAAGTCATCACACAAACATATCATTTCACATATAGCAAACCATGCCCAGGTTTTCCAGAAGTATTTGTACAATAAATATTTTATATTATATATTAATCTGCACAGCCTGAAAGACCAGAAATATTGAAGCCACCTCTGGACAAAAATAAAAACAAGGCTTCCTTTCTGCACAGTTAAATTTTAAGTGATATTTGTGAGCATAATTCCAGTTGTTGTGAAAGAAGCAAGAAGATTCCTGTTTCAAAACCTAATTGACGCAATCGTCATTTTTTGGATTCACTGTTGAGTCAACAAGTTAAACGATATATTCCACTCTAAATGTCTGATGGCAGCTCTACAGATATTTTGTCGGGGAGCTGGTGGCAAAAGCTAACCTTTGTGTGTGGAGTGTCCTTGTTCGTGCTCTGGCCTTCACCCACAGTCCTAAAATGTGTGTGCCAGGGTAAATGGTGATTATATATCGCCCATATGTGTGAGTGTATGTGGTTGTTTGTCTATCTGACTCTGTAATGGAAAGCCCACCCATCCAAGGTAAACCCTGACTTTTGCCTGAAGAGAGCTGGAATAGGCTCCAGTAGATCCCTATAATCATACATCGAAATAAACGGGTGTACATGATGGATGGGTATAGATTTTCTAGTTTTCTGTCTCTTTGGTATTTTCTAAAGCTTTTCCCAAAGCGAGGAGATGTACTGTCCCCATACTGCTGCCCTCTTTCCTAGACTGCTTTGAAGAGGGAATAATGTCGCACAGCCAGCCACAGTTCTCACTCCACACATCTCCTGACTAATTTTCCCCCTAGTCCTGTTCCACTTGACAGGCGTTCCTCCAAAAATCATTTAGAAATGTACTCATTTTCTGCTCCCTCTCCCTTTCGCCTCATCAGAACTATTAGGAGATTAAGTGCAAGCAGGGGTACACTGTGGAGAAGGATGTGAATGAATATACAGTAATTCCCACTCTCCAGATTCCAGTTATTCGTTTGGTCTCCCTCTCTTTTTTCCCCAGTTCTTCCTTGCAGGCATAGAAACAGCTTTTATTATGTGCATCATGGAATCCTCTCTGGTCATAAATTATTAGATTTGTCATCTCTGTGATCAAGGGAGATGGAGTTTTAAAATGAATAATTAATGGGTTTTTACTGCCAATGGAGACCTCTTTCTGTCTGTTAAATGCAGTTTTTCGTCTTGCTGTCTGACACATGACGCGAGCGAGATCAAGCTGCTTCTGTCAGCTCGAGACTGAACAGCTGTTAATAGAGCTGGAGGGTTAATGAGGGCACGATATGGTATAAATTCCACTGCCTGGCCCAAGTGTGTCTGTGGCTGACAAAACTGGAAAATATCATTCATCGGTGCTCAAAATCCCGGACGGTTAGAACAGCCGCTTGGATGATAACACCGCCAAAGCCCATGGTGGGAACTATTTCCACTTTTTTGATGCCGCAGAGTCTCAGGGGAGCAATTTCACGCCCTCCTCTCTCGATTGCAGGGTCATCCTCAAAAAGAAATCCTGCCGAGAGCGCTCTTGCCGGATGATGATGCATGTACTGAAAAGTTGTAAACGTGACTTTTCACCCCAGGCGCTCCACCCTACCTCACATGCAGAAACAGGCATACACACTCAACAAAAACCCCAGCGAGTTGTGTATTATTAGCAGCATCTGGAGCTTGCTTTGGCCCTGCAGCGAAGACAAATAGGAACCCTCTGTTTTACTGGATAACACAACAAAAGCGGGGAAACAAGATCCTACAGCAGATCTTTGAAAATGTGTGTTTGTGTCTTCAACAGAAAAGGGAGAAACATCTCAGTGGCACCTTATATGAAAGACCCACCTCCTTTTTTGTCCTAAATTGAATTTTCAAATCTGCTGCACCACCCCCTATTTTTCATTTTTCTTTTCCTCTCTCTTGCCACAGGCTTTGGCAGTCGCTATATTCTTTGTCCTCAAATAACAGTAGCATCATTCCACCCACTCTTACTTGTTCTGTCAAAACACACAAGCATCTTATTCTCCCACAGTCTTAATAACTTGCAAGCACATGTACATCCATGTTCTAAAATGTGTGGATGAGAGTAAGAGAAAGTCCCTGTGTCATGACATTCAGAGTTCTCAGCATAATTAAAATGAGCTGTAGACCTGCCTACACACACTCAAACAAGCTTTCAAAGTGCTTTCCTGCAGCTGCATACCTAAAATGCACTGAATATGTAATACAGTATTTAGTCAGTAAAAGATTGAATAGAAAGCAACAGAAATCAACAGTTTTCAACTCAGAAATTGTAACATGATTTATTGTTATTCAGTTATAATCTAATTCACTCCAATTTAGTCCAAATTCTTTGGTCTTACAATTACAAATCATTCAAAAAAAACACTGAAGGCTCCTCCTCCCAGTCTACTTTAGGACGTTATCTGCAGGGAATATATGGAACAATTAATTCTTTAAGATGAGAAAGAAATGGCCTTAAAAGCTTTATACATGAAGAGAAGAATTTGTAAGGCTGTAATGAATTTAAACCGAATCCATTTAAGGGAAGTTAAAATTGAAGAAATATGATATATATGAAACATGATAGTTTGCATCAGGACTCTTACTGTAGCACTTTGGATCAGCTGGAGGTTGTTGAGGGTAATTTTATCCCACTAATAAACAATGGGATAAGTCAAATCTTGAAGTGTCAAATGCACACTCGATTTTCCACATGGGATTTTCTTTATTGTTTACCAAATTATGGAGGTGAAAAAAAAGCAGTTCTATGAGTGATTTTGAAGGACAAATAACAGCAGGGTCCCTTGTGGTGGTATTAGATGCAAAAGTATTTCCATCCATAATTGCTAAATGACTTGATAGTGTTCATGTGACACATTCAGGTCCAAAACAGCAACCCCAGTCTCAGTTTAGTTGCAGAATACTGGCAGTCACTCAGGTTTTTATGTCATGAAGAAATGTTTGGGATGTTGACCAACAACAACAATAAAAAAGAAATAATAATAATAGTTCTAAACTCTTGGAGTTCTGTGAATGAAATTCAAGTAAATCCCAATCTTTGTGTGAGTTTTCTTGATTTGCTTACAGCCGACAATCATGACTAATTTTGGTTACATTGAGTCTGCTGTGTTTAAATTGTCTAACTGTAAATGTTTAGACAATGTATAGTGTGTATCACATTAATCTTCTTTTTAAATGCTAGCACTTTTTAATTAGTACTATTAGTAACAAAATGACAGTTAATCGCAATATGAGATATTTTCGCTCATAAATTATGCCCCAATGTCATAAAGTTTGACCCGATCAGATGGGAGCAGATATTAATCATATATATATTGTAGACAGACAGAAACAAGGCGATCCAAATGCCACTTTGTTCGGCCAATGGAAAGCTACTGAACAACATTTGTATTATATTGGATATTTCTATAGCAAGACTTAGATACAATTAATTCTCTTGTGACTCATCTTAACCTTCAAAAATGTTCTGTTGAATACATTCATATGCTGATTCCAGATGGCCTTTGTATTGATTTCTCTGCTACAACCACAAAGCATCATTGACCCACTTATAAACCTTTTTTGTTGTTACTTTTGATTAGCTACTGGGAGCCATTTCAGTTTGAAATGATATAAGGAAATCATAGCTAAGGTGATTCAGCAGGAATGAAAATGGAGCTTAGGTCTTTTCTATATTATTAAGGGCTTTATTAGCCATAGTTAAAGGCAAAAACTGCTGTGAAATGAAGTGTAACCACAAAGGGTGCTTATCAGTGACAAAACCCTGAGGCCTTGCATGAAGAAGCCTTCAGATAGTCTGGCGCTCCAGCTCTACACTAGTAGATGGAATGCTGTATTTTTTTGTGCAGTTATTCTTTTTTTTATTTTCTTTTTTACGTAACACACCATAGTTATTTTTTTAACCATCTTTATGGGTTAAAGCATGGTTGTTGGATATTTCCTAGCTACAGATTCATCAAACACGAGACTTTCCATTTCTATAGCAAGAAATAGGGTGAAAACCTTTGAAGTGTTCAGAGAAAAACATCATCATATTTGAAAATCCTATCATTTACATTTAACTATCAGCTAAATGTCACATTGCAATCATCATTTGTTTAGAGCTACATATGACACTGTCACAAGTAGTTGCAAACCAAGCTGTAATTGCACTATTGCACCCTCTGGCAAGTGTCAAAAGCCACTCCAGAGAAGAAAAACGAAGCAGATTAGAATAATATTTCCTGCAGCTTTTTGGCAGCACCTCTCTATCAAGTCCTATTATGTCAGAAAGTCACAACTCATTTGAAATACACAAGTACAATTTGCATCAGAAACTAAAGGCTACAACAGTCACATGCCTTGTACTTTGAATTAGTGTCTCAAGTCATTGAGCGGGGGGCAAGACTTGTTTGTCCCCACAGCGTTACAGTTTATTGTCAGAGCACATGCTAATATTAGCTAAATAAAAGTGTAGAAATAAAATTGAATACAAAATGTTTATCTTTTTGACAAAAAGAAACAGAAGCAAGAAAACTCGGTATTCAGAAGACAAACTGTTTTTGTGCTTTGTATAATTAATGAGAGGTACATTCAACGGTTCATAATTAAGCCAAAAATCTAATGAGCATATGATGTTTGGCACCCACGGCAACAAAAATGTAACAGGGCACACGACCAAGATGAGAAAGCCTTTGTGTAATATTAAATATGAAATGAAATGTCTTTTGGTCAAAAGAACTACATACTTTCAACTCTGGAAATACAAAATTTACAAATAAGCATTCAACATAGAGCATTGTGCAATGAAATTGAATATAAGTGTGATACACAATATAGAAAATGTATGATGAAGGGAAATTAACAACAAATTTGATTTTAAATTTAACTAGCTTTTTGATTATGATTGATTTGATCATGAACAGGATTTTCAATTTTGGAACTATGACTTTTCTGCATTATGGCTTCAGATGGAAAATCATGTGAGTCCTTAGAAAGGTACTGAAAGACTTGGGCATTTAAAATGATGTTCATAATACAAATCGCTGTCTACGGCTTCAGAATTGATCAGAAAGAGTAGAATGCAGCAGATACTATGACTATAAGCTGCAGGTTTTGTACTACTGAAATGACACCAACAAGTGAAGTGAACCTGGAGCTGGAGAAATGGTGAGCTTCAACAGGGTTCAGACAACCAAGTGTTAGAGTTACCTTGGAGACTAGCCATGTGCTCCCTGTTGCACTGATAAACTCAGCATACTAGAAACCCGCAAGGCAACACAACAAAGCGTTAGACAGGAGAATAAAATACATGTAACAGGCCCTGCTAAGGCAGAGTTATCCAGCTGTTTTTATTTCAAGTTCTGAAAAGTGGCGCTAAAATTAACCCAGACTCTTCATTTTCTAAATCTACAGCAATGTAATTCTGGTGCGCAGCAAAACAATTTAGCTGACCTCCACAAATGCTAACTGATCTTTGTAATCAAACATTGTGAAGTAGCATTATCATTCTGACAAGCTCTGTCAATCTGGTGCATGAAAAAATGATTGAAAAGACACACTCGGTGCATGGGTCAAAGGATGCTGCAGTACCTCATCAGTCAAAATGAGCAGGGTTCGTTTATGACACCGACATGCTTGGGTCCTAATGAAACTGGCACACTGGCATTTACTGAAGACTGCAGTGCTGACAGCAGTGACATAATTAATGCAGAGGTGCGTGTTCAGAATCCAGCCAAGTGCGTCTACATCTACTGGATAACATTTCAGCCTTTAGCAAGACTGTGTATTCAAAGCACTTATAAAGATTTTCAGGTTGAAGAAGGGAGCTTCTTAAATAACTAACCGCTTTGTACTTTTAAAATCCAGATCAAGTACAGAGTCAGCAACAGGCAACCTGACAAGCTGGGAAGACATCTGTAATGGTCAAGCAAAGCTGAAGTAAACAAAAATGTCTCTAAATACCTGTTTAGACCTGGTGGGAACATTGGTCCGGATTCTACTACAAGTGCGCAGTTTTACAGTCTGGATGTAAACACACCCAGGACACACTTGATATGGGATCACTCAAACTATATTCAGAGGTGTTCTGGACCACATGTGTCACACTCTTTTAGCAGTGTTAATGCAATCTTTGCTGAAGCACACACTGTAGGGCCATTGACATCACTGACATCCACTGTGTTAGCAAAAGGACTGCGGCGATACTGCTAAGCTACTGTAGCTACTAAGGGTTGTGTCTAGCGCACAATAAGTGCAGTCAAAACAGTTTATTTATTTAGCAAATGTTCATTTTAGAGGTTAAGAAAATACATCCAACTGGTGACGGCCCTGGTCTTCAGCCCATTCCCTGGTCCCAGCTGTTTATGCATAAACAGAGAGACACTTAATGAACAGGGTGGATGCAGGTGGTCCAGTGTCTGCTGAGCCACCTCCCCACACCTCTGCTGAGATCAAACCACAAAGACACACTCATTCGTGCAGCAACTAGACGTGCAACAATGCATTTGGTCTTTTCAGGCAGATACCATGTACTTGCTTATTTGCGTGGAAGGTGGGGGAGTGAGATACTGTCAGAAGCTGCCACTAAGGACACATGGAGATGCATGTTAATACCACGTGTGAACAGACATGTTCCATCGTGATCAGGTGACTCAGGATAGATCTTAATGCCAGGTCTAAGCAGTGTCTAAACCTTCAGCTGCAGCTAAACTAGAAGCACTAACAACAGTGCAGCAGGGTTTAAATGGTCATTTGAGTTTTATACAGCACGTCATGGTGCAATTGCCCTCTTCTCGTTAACTTACCATATCAACTAATTTTGTTACCATGGACACACAATCTCCTGTATCACAAAGGCTTAAGAACAAAATACTGTTTATACATTCTGAAGTGAAACTCTGGCCAAATATCTCACTAAAATCTCAAAGCAAGCTCAAAACCAAGACAGCAAGACTACATTATGGATAAAAGATGGGTTTCTTTCAGTGGCTTAAGTTCAATTGACACATTTTTGTTTTACCTGTATTACAATAAGAATATGCATACATACAGCTAAAGAAAGTAATTAATCTTCCAAAAGGATTTTTTCAAATCATAATTATGACATTATAAAACGCACCATTTTAGATTTTATATTTTTTTATTGCTGTTGCCAAACCCTCTCTTCTGTTGCTGGTGGCCAAAATACTGTCTAACTAGAATAATTAAAAAGCAAGTGTTTGCAACATGTCCATCATATTGAATTATTTAACAGTGTTTTATTTTCAAACATGACAGGATCAAGCCAAATTTCATTAAGTCAACAAGTACGCATTTCAATTTCATTCAGATTTAATGAGCAAGTCTCAGAGCGAACCACCCCCCAGGCCCCACCACAAAAAAACAAAAAAAAAAAGAGGACAGAAAAAACCTAAAATTCCCCACATCTTTGGCTTTAGAAATACTTCAGACATGTAGCTGCATGGTTTTGCACCATATTACATGAAATCATAGAGCAGATTGTTGGCTCCCTTGAGCGACTTTAGTAATGAGTTATTCATGCTCATAAAAAGTTGATTAATTAAACAGTCTCAGGCCGCAAAAGTACAACCCATGAACTTTAATTTAAGGGCCACTTTCTCCTCCCTTGGTAATGAGTTATTTAATTTCATAATTATATTTCTTACAGCAAGTCATTACATTTCATCAATGATATTGATTTAATTCCCTATACAAAAATAGGAGTCGCAGGTAGAATAATAGAAAATTTCAATAGAAGTGAGGTGGTTTGAGGACTGGTAATAAAACTGGTAAAAATAAAAAAATAAATAAAATGCAGAAATAAGAGGATCTGCAGGGAGCCAACAAGAACAAAGCAGAACCTGTGAGTAGCTCATATTCCAGCAGGACCCCAGAACACAAGTGAGAAAAGACTTTTTGATCTGATGGATACAATGTAATCTTAAAGTGTTTAGGCATTCATTATTCCACATTTTGCATGTTTATTTCTATACAAGGTAAATGAATGAATTACAACATGGAACAATCCACTTCAACAAAGAATGCTCATCATGGCTTATTGAGGCTTTGTCAGGCTTTGTTAATGGGTGCACAAGAGAACTTATTGCCCTCTTACCTAACACTGGGGCTGATGGCAGAATGAACTAATTCCAAAAATATTGGCATACCCCTTTAAATGTGCCAAAGCAATCCACAACACTACTGGGAAAATGTCTTGTGGACTGATAAAACAGAATCAGTGATGATGGATGGATGGATGGATGGATGGATGGATGGATGGATGGATGGATGGATGGATGGATGGATGGATGGATGG
>JAOWBL010004401.1:0-11175 GCA_028564865.1 Zenarchopterus dispar | reverse complement strand
ATATATATATATATATATATATATATATATATATATATATATATATATATATATATATATATATATATACATAAATAATTGTAAATTGTTTTCTTTATAAGATTGGTAACATGTTTTCAGGTAAAAAGGTCAATGTTCCCTTTTCCCCATTAGCATCAATTTACAGTTTACAACAACAAACATAAGTGCCCTCAAACAAAACGTCCAGCTCACATAGCATTTAACTCATTAAAACACTTCAAGTATTTTTTCATTTCTGTTCTAACTCTCCATTTTTAAGTCTCTTCATTTTTATTATCATAGTACATGCTCTCTTTGAGATTGTCATTTTTTGTAATGACATTAACTTATCCCTGTAAAAAAAATCCAAGAAGTGAAAGCTGTCGTCCTTGTTGCTGAATATCTATTATCCCATCCCAGAGTCTGATTCATGCATCTTCTGTGTGTAGCTCCGCTTTATAACACAGTCCGTTACTTTTTCTTAGATGGGGCCTCCTCAGCCTTGATGTTATTGAGGTTTTGGATTGAGACTGTGGGATCAATCCTAATGGAGGTACTAGACTTTAACTCTGACCTTGGCGGTGCCAGTGGTGCCATCTCGTGTCGCTCGGCAAACAACTTTCTTTCCACTTCCATCTTCTTTTTGATAAATTTCTGGATGCGTTTGCAAATGAGATAAATCATCTCACAGATGCACATGAAGATGCAGACAGCAGAGGAGACCACCATGAACAGGGTGAAGATCTTTTTCTCTGTGGGACGGGATATGAAGCAGTCCACCTTGTTGGGGCAAGGCTCCAGGGAACATTTGTACAAGCGGGGCAAATCATAACCATCATAGATGTAGAACAGCAGGTATAGGAAGCCAGCATCAAACCCTGCCTTGAAGATCAGACTGACCTATGAGAGACAAGGAATGTTGGTTAAAGTGGAGAAAAAATCCAGGTGAAATTGGTTGTGTTATGATGGTCTTTTGAGATATGAATTTTAGAGGGCAAGGTTAACTTAACAACTTCAGTACAATATGGAGATATAATCAAACTTGAAACTCATCTCTTGGGATCTGTACATCACTGGCTTTACTTCAGTTGATGGCAAAGTCAAGATCAAAGCGTATTTTCAGATCTTTGGCTCTTACCAAATACGTCCACCACAACCCCCCACGTTTCTTCCCAGGGTTGGCATACAGATGTTTTCCCTTGTGGGAAGTGGTGTACTGCATGTCCTTCTTCTCTCGATACTTGACATGCCCAACGACCATCAGTGAAGGACATGTGACAAAGATGAGTTGCAGGGCCCATAAACGGATGTGGGAGATGGGGAAGATGTGGTCATAGCACACGTTGCTGCAGCCCGGCTGGAGAGTGTTACAGGTAAAATCCTTGCTGTCATCGCCCCACACACGCTGAGCTGCCACAACGAACACCATCACCCGGAAGACGAAGACCATGGAGAGCCATACCCGACCGAAGGCTGTTGAGTATTTGTTGACTCCACTGAGGAGCTCCTCCAGACCAGACCAGTTCATGGCGGCTGCCTTGAACTTAGAAAAGGAGATGGAGGAGGCCGAAGCTGAGGCCGAGTTGGGATGAAACTTTTGATGACCTGACCCCGATTGATGAAAAAAATGAAGTGGATTAGAAGAGTAATAGCACTTCAAGCATGCAAAAGTTAAAAGCTAATTTTCTTTTAAATAAATAAAGTGGACCACACATGTTTTCACATATCTTTACATGGTTTTTATAATCAAAAATGAAGTCAAAACTTGTTAGCTGGGATATATAGAATTCCAGCTGGCTTTGCCCAACCCAACCAGGCGCAACTACATTTCTAATCTGTAGCACTATACACAGACTTTGATACTCTAACTGGTTCACACTCTATCAAGTTGCGTCCAGAAAAAGTATGTTGTTTCTGTACCCATGAAAACCGACCTTAGGAAATCATGCATTTAAACATCAATCCAAAGCAACAGTGCTGAAATCCCAGTGATTTTTTAGAAATGTATATATTTTCATTTAATTTATTAATGTGTCAGTAGTGAATGAAACCAGATACAAAAATGTACAACTACATTTTTTAGCCGGGTGAAATACATTTTCCAGCACACATGTTCCCTAATGTCTCCCTGTTACAGGTACTTCCCATTGAACACTGAGCTCCCTTGTCAACAGTGACTCATTACACTTCAATGGATGAGTCATCATCAGAGCCTCCCTCTGCAGAAAAAGACAAACCAATACTTGCGACTCTGTTAGTCAGCCGTTTGAGCAAGAGTGTCGCTGAACAAGCAGCCACAGTCATCTATGTAATCCTACACCCACTGCAGTGTTGGTTCTTCAAAGACTGATATTTCATTTGTCAATATTAGTATGACACAAAAACTGTAGGCTGACAGAGAAAGACTATTTTTGACTAAAAATGACACTAATAATGTGGATTTAATTGATTGCGTGCAGACTTCAAAGATGTAGTTTCTTCTTATCACGAACACAGTTTTGTTTTATCTGAAAACTTTGAAATACATATTTGGCTTTCTTAACCAAGTGTAGAGATAAGGAAAGTCTTTTATGCTTCATAAGGGTGAGGCTGTCTCCATCATTTCTTTTGACTGACAGAAAAAGTGCTTCTGTTTTACATTTACTTCTCGTTCTGATGAACGCTCAGCGTGACAGGGAAGAAGTCTGATAACAGCCTCGTTGCCCACTGTTCCATCTCAACTCTGTCCTTTCCGAGAGAGTATTTGAATTTGAAACTAAGTCACCATTTCAGCATCACTGCAGACATATTGAGCTGTCAAATCAGGTGCTATTTTCCCTCTCATCCAGCTTTTCTGATGATTAAATTAGGCAGCATAAAAAGACTGGATTCTGTGAACGCCTTCAGAATCAAAACAGATTTGAAGGCAGACATGCTCAATCAGTGCTGATGCTGCCCATACTTTACCTCTTCTTCTAAATGGAGACTGCAGCCAGGAGCATTAATCTTTCAGCGTGCTTCGGACCGTGCTTCTGGGACAGTTTTACCAACAGAACAGTCCTTATTGACTGTGAGCATGCTGTGTCTCTTCTGATTTGTTTCAAAATTGTATGAACCTTTAAGGTTACATTCAGCTGAAACAAGAGAAAATCTCTCAGATATCCGTACATATTTTTTGAAGGAGATGGCAAAGCAGTGGCACAATTTGTTTTCCTATTTGCTGAAGAATGCAACCTCGCCTTTCCAGCCGACAGCAGCTGGTCTCATCTATCTCTTTGCCCGGGGGTTTGTCCTTTTCTTTGTTGTGACACAGCGCACATATCACTCTTTCCCAGATTGTGTGATGGATTTGATATTGGTCTCATAACTCACTTTGAAGGTAACATAACTTGAATCCCAGCGACAAACAAACATTTGAAAAATCAACAACAGTAATGGAGGTACTAACTAACACAGAACTGAGTTACACGATATCCATCCTTAAATAAGCACCTCCTCTCAGACAGAGATTGATTGATAGGGACCTGCTCTGCAGGTTGAGTCGGTTATAGTTCTCTATTCAACAGGAATGTATTCTCAATACAATTCAAAGCTCCTGACGGACTAGGTGGAGCTATGGTTACCTTGTGTGTACTTCGATCTTCACTTCTCTACTCTCTTTTAAAAATGTCCTTCTAATAGTTTCTGCCATTTACAGATCTACCCTTTTTTAATGTTAGTTTGGATTTTTGAAGGTCACACCACTATACCAGAGGACTACAGCACTGGCAATCTAAGTATCATTTTATTTACACCACTACAGTTATCTTCTAGAAGTCCTATTCTTTCATATGTTTCAAGGCTAAACTTATATCTTTTGATATGATTCCCTCTAGTTGTACAATAGAAACATAACAAAGGATCAGGATGAAAAAATTTTCTTGCTCTTTACCATTCTGTTGCACTATTTACTGCACTCTTGAATTTTTTTAACTAAATTGAAATTTAGCTGTTCTGTCTCAAATCATTTATGAATATAGGCAAAAGTAAAGCACCTTACCCTAGACAGAGAGACGCAGTATAAAAGGACATCTATCCAGAATAGTAAGTGGATGTAATGTGTGAGCTCCTCCACCAATACTAAATGATTTGCTTTCACCTTGATAGTCTGATAGGGCGTGGACCTGCGGTAAGCGCTGAGGATAGGGGTGGAGTGCAGCTCTGTGCACTGACGTTTGTGTCTCAAAGACACAGGTAATTCTCATCTATGCTGACTGAGCGTGAGAAAACTTTCCTCTCGGAATTCTGAGCAACGTTTCCGAGAAATTAGTGTGAGAAAAGAAAGCAAACCTATGCAACAGTCTGTCAGCATATTGAAGTTTTTAATAATGGTTTGCTGGGGTAGATTCTCAGACATCCTGGTCAAGATGACCCTCAAAGGCAACTGGACTTCTTTTTCTTGGACTTCCTTTTCAGATATTTATGACCCCAAATAGTCAAGATGGTTTGTAAAATGTGAATATACAACAAAAACACCAGGACTACAATAACTACTACTACAGCTACTGATAGGTGCTGCATTTATGTTTTCATAAAACCCCCTGGTCTATAGAAGTCTGAGTCTTTGAGGAGCAAAGATGGGAAGAGGATCTCCACTTTATTAATAAAATCAATGTTCCTCAGAGATTGATTGGAAGATATTTGCATATTTCTGAGGAGCTTCTTAGAAAATCACATAATGTCATCAAACAGTTAAAAGGCTGCAGGAAGTTCAGTGCATAAAGGGCAAGTATGTAAGGCTAAACTGGATGCCAGTAACCTCCAGTCCCTCGGATAGGACTGCGTCACGAGCCGTCATTCATCATTTGCTGATTTAACCACACGTGTAAGGAATTATTGGAAAATCTTTGTCAAGCACAAACATACGGAACCTCAATTGTGAACACCTCTTAAAACTTTGCTGTGAGAAAAAAAAGAAAAAAAATACTCATTGACTATATGTGTCAAAGCAGGACTAAAAATGAAAGACGACTCTTAGACTGAATCACATTTACGTCTTTTGCGTGCAAGGTCTTGCCAGGACTATGATCATGAGACAATATGGGATGAGTAATTTAAACATTAAGATTGAGATTACGGAAGGGTTCTGGAAAAGCACCAAGGATAACAGTAACGGACTGATGCCTGATGTGGCCTTGAGCATAGAAAACACAATTCTCATCTCCTCAACTGATTATGAACAATTCTCTGTCAGGTCATGGAGACCAGTAAGTGCTAAAAGATTATTAATCACATCATTTCTATGTTTCAAGTTTTTCGTTCACAGAAGCCATGAACCATCACATAATGGAAACCTATGTTGTGATTTGGTGAATGAGGATTCCAGGTCTTTGCCAAAGATGAAGACCAAAGTTGAAAGGCACATTCCAGACTGTTATCAGCACAGTGTCTGAAAGCCTCTGTGATAGCAGCAGTAATGTAAAAAAAAACACATTGAGAATTTAGATCAGCATGAGGACTTTAAGACAACAATGTTTCCAGGAATGTTCAAGAGTTTTTTGAACAAGACAATATAAAACCACAATCTAGAAATGCATTATAAACAAGTCATTATGGAAGAAGAGATGACCTGGCAGGTTTTCCCCTTAAGACAATGGGTGAAGAATTTTGAAACTGAAATGCTTCATCTTTTAGTATCTTCATTGTCTGAATACCTTTATGATGAGGAATAGCAACATTACAAAGTGGTGAAACCTTTTTTTAATTTTTATTTTGTCTTGCTCGCCTGAGATGGAAATAAATGAATATATAGTGATAAATGTAATGAAGTTAATGAAGAAAAATATGAAATATCTTGGTTTTATACTGTCTGCAAGACAATTTTTATTTTAAAAGGAAATGTGAGACTCCTGTCTTTTTTTCTCTTTTCTTTTGAAATTGGCAGTTTCCTTTTTGTCTTAACTTTTTCTGATTTGGGCTTGTGAAAGATCAGAAGAGCAACAAATAAAAAGACAGATCTGTATCTACATCAGGCACGAAACTGATGCAAATCCACATACAAGTATGCAAAGCATAGTCTGTGCGTGAGCACAGGCTCCAGGTGGTTCAACTTGATTCTGTTTCTATTTCCACTGCTGTTGCTTATCAACTAGCATGTGTACACTTATGTTTGTACATGCACGGAAAAGAAAAAAAAATTAAAAAGTATGCACTTGAGGCCACTCCCTTTTAGCTTACTCAAGAAAAATCTGTAAACAACATAGTCTGAAATCAAAAGTGAAAGAATAACACCTTGGGAATTACAAAGAAGTGTTTGAAGCAAAGCTTATAGACTTAATAATGTCAATGCAAATACAGTAGAAGTAAAAACATATCGAGAGTCCCTTATGGTGCCATTTTCCAATTCCACAAAGTCAGTCATATTTCTTTCCACTCAGCACTTATATGTGCAGTATAATCAAAAACAGTCACACGGTATGTAATTATCGCAGAAAAACAAACAGATACATCTTCATGGCAAAGAATCCCATGTGTTCCTCAAGAGGGAGAGATATCTCTCAGTAGTTGGTTTTTCAGCGTTTGTTTGCTCTCTTTCTCTTTTAGTTTCCAGCAGACTAGCTGGCACTCCCTTGTTGGGATTGCCATGAATGCAGCATGTGTAGTAAATGGAAATACATATAACAATGACACAGATGTGCTTCGATAATAGATGCACTCTGTTTCATGTGGCAGATAAAAATTGAACATAAAGTACACACTTGTAAGGCTTTTATCACAGAGAAAAAAAAAAAATATATATATATATATATATATGTGTGTGTATATATGACTACCATGATCCAGTCTGCATACTTCTACTTACTTAACACTAACTGCCTCTGCCACTCCCTTACCCACCATGCCACTACTATCCTCGTTCACCGCCTCGTCATTTCTCGCCTGAATTACTGCAACGGTCTGCCCTTTGGTCTCACTCACAAATCCCTACATAAACTTCAACTGGTTCAGAATTCAGTCGCCCGCATCATCACCAGAACCTCCTCCATCCATCACATCAACCTTGCCCCCTCCCCCACCCATATCTGTCTGACCTGCTTCATGTTGCTACTGCCTCCCATAGTCTCGGTTCTTCCTCCTCCATCCACTTGACTGTCCCCACCGCTCATCTCACCACCATGGGTGCAGAACTTTCAGCAGCTCTGCTCCCCCGGATTTAAACTCATCATCATCTCAGAAATATGAATTCACTTCCACTCTTTAAATCTACACTCAAATCCATCTGTTTGAGACTGCTTTCTTTTCATGACTAAAGTTGCATTGTCTAATTTTAACTTGTTTTTATCTGTATACTAGGATTTTGTTTATGGCATGCCAAGCCAGTTTTTAGTATTTGATTTTATTGTGTGTTTCTATCTTGTGTCCTTAAAAAGGCATCTATAAATAAAACACATTATTATTATTGTTGTTACTAAATTCATTTAGCTCATGTCAAAGTAATGACAGCTTACATCAGAGTACCTGTAACTTCTACATAAGCCACAAATAATGTTGCCTCATGTGGTTTCTGCTTTTACATAATAGAACTCGGTCGTTTTAAAAAATGCGAGACTGTGCTCAGCTCAAAATAGAATGGTCTGCAGAGGGTTGAATTCTGCAATTAATGTGACACACCGAGACTCGGTACAGGAGGAAGATCAGACGGAGAGAGGGATGAATGCCTTTCAACAAAGAATATGTTATTCCCTTCATTGGCCTCTAGAGAATGCTGATGCTCCATTGCTTTATTAGGTTTTTTTTCCTGTTAAGCAGCCAGGGAAATTTAGAGAGGCAAAAAGTGTTAAGTAGAGAGAGAACAGTGAATCTTATCTCACCTGTGGAGCAAAATGTGTAACTGAGGGAGAAACAGCGTGGGATTTAGGGAAAGCCACTAGTAGTGACCACTACTCACACAAATGTTCAAAAGCTCACATTTGAAAAAAATGTGTGCTGGGTGTAGGTGAAACAGCATATAGAATTATATGAGTACTTCTTCTCACTGCTAATTTTTAGTATAATGCATAAACATGCAAATACTCGGCCAGTCAGAGTGAATCCTTGTAATTACTATGACTCTGCTTCAGATGAGGAGAGAAGAATATCCTCCTCTATTAAGTGTCAGTTGTCTGGAATGGCTATTACGAGTGGAGGTGTTTGACAGGTGAGCCTGTGAGTCCAGACTGACTCATGGCCTGTCAGACGAGACTGAGGTCATTTTTACACCTGGTTTGTTTGAATCTGAACTTGTTTGAATATGATCCTGAGTGCTCTACTTCTCTGTTTTGTGCTGTAATGTGTAAGATCTTTGCATAGCATCTTTCATCGATGTAGTGCAGGTGTGAACCATCGTTGCTGTTGGAAATATGCGCAACACAGTACATTGATTTTCTGGACAAAAAGCTGTCATGTAACATCAATTCACATAAATCTTCTGACACTTGGGCCAGGTGTATATCGATGTCAAGAAAAACGTGTATTGCTCTCAAACTAGTATTTATAAAGAAAAAATATGAAGAGAATGTGCAAACTTCACTTATTTTTCAGATTAAAACAAACATGTTCTTGTAGCGGTTTAAATATGTTATTGTGAAGTGGAAATGGAAATTTTTTCATGATGTGGTGGAAACATTTTAATATTTAACTGATTGAATAAGGAAGTGTCTATGGCCATTAGTGATTAAAAATGGAAATTTACAATTTTACATATGAAGCCATATCTGCATTTGGACACAGTTGTGGTGTTTACATGGAAATTGCATGTGGACGAGATGCTATGAAAGGATTTGCAACAGACAGACAGATGTGTGAGGCATCATAGCAAAGTCAGTGGGCCTGTGAAAAGCTCAGAATCATCAAGCTCATCACGTCTGCTGTTCGTACCACCATGTCCGTGGCCAGTTTGAGAGAAACATAAGCAAAAAAGCCTCCCCTAGCTTTACTATTTATATGCAAGGCTGATCCATCCAATCGTCTATGCTTCACCTCATGGAGGGTTTAAGGTTTCAGGGGGTATTCCATCTGTCATGAGGTAAATGGTGGGGTACGTACACGACAACTGACCATGCACATGCACTTTCACTCATATAGACAATTTGGAATAAGTGCTTAACAGTTATGTTTTCAGACTGTGGGAGGAAGGCTGATTCATTCTTGACCTAAATGAACTCTGCAGCAAAAAGAGCTCACACTTCACTTTCCCTTTATTAAATACCTGTCTCACACAAGTAACCTTATGGAGCCATTATTTATTCTAAAGCATACTTTGTTTGAATACATATAAGTGCAAGGAGCCAATTTCATAAATGAAAAAGTTTTAGAGGGGAAGTAGTTTTTTCTGCCTGAAAGATATTTAATTCAGAGCTGTTTTTACTAGAATACATCTCCAAGAGATTGAAAAATGTGGTGCAGAAGCTGCTCATTGCTGGGAATCAGCAGGGCAGACCTGCAATTTCAGAAAATGTAGGTTCACAAGTATTCTTAAGAGCTGAAAAATGAAAATGCAACTCCCTGTGCAGTGGTATATATTGCTTGATGTTTTGTTCCTACACACCCATCAGAACCCATTGGAGGTGAGGGTCCTTCAAAAGCAACCTTTCCATAAAGTTTCCAAGAGAGTGCTGATGTAAAAATGTGAGATGTGAACCAAATGAACAAATCACAGGAGAAACACCACTTTTGATATACTGCATGTGGAAACCAGAATTTAGCTGTAAATCTGGAGGAGGTGGATAGTCTGCCACGTCTGCTAGTAGTCCTGAATTCACAGATGAGGCTTTGCACTATAATGAAAAGGTTAAATGGGCTCTGAATGATTGGCTCTGCATATGTGTGCATATTATCATAATGCAGAGGTTACTAAACCATTGACAAAAAGCTCCATTTGAAATGTTAATTATCTTACGTTCGGGAACTGAACCATGTGAACATTTTCGTTAGGAGGTATAATCATAACAATAATAATCTCTTACCAAGAACTCTGATGCCATCTGTCTCTCACAAACTACAAAGATGGAGGAAGAAAGGTTTGTTTAGTAGATATTATGGATCTGGATAGTGTTCTCACTATTGCTTTATTTTCATTTTAATGGAAACTATCACAAGTACGTATTCTAACACTGATAAATAGATGTCTGCAGAAGCTTCACATGCCTTTTCATCTGTCAAGTCTGGACTTTTCATCTCCAGTTTTTCCTCTCACAAAGCACCACTACGTCCTTCTATCCTTCTATCGCCCCTCCTTCCCAACCCTTTTCCCAGAGACCTGTCCCATTACTGTCACAGTCATTGCTCCACCTTGGGTCATTCCCCTGAATTGTCAGAGCTGATGACATTAAGCGAACCCCCCCACCCTTTCACAGTGTAGTGATGGCCTCTTGTCTCCACCGTCACTGTGGACGATGACAAGGTTCCTCCTGAAAAAGGGTAACATATTCTTTATTTTCCTTTCTGTGTCCATTTGGCTGACTCCTTCGCCTGTTTGGCTGTGGAAAAGAAATGTTTACAAATGTCAGAAAATGTAAAGGATGTCCTCAAAAACACAACACAAGACTATCATTAATTGCACATAAAATGTAAATTAAAAAGTTTATAAAATAAAAAAATTTAAAAAATGAGAACAATCACATCTGTACAAGCTCATTTTCCCAAGCTGCCAGTGACAACTGGTGTTGCAATTTAAATAAAGTTAAAATATTTAATTTCAGTTCAAATTTTTAATTTCATTTAATTTCCACATATGTACTTTACTTCGGGATCTTGGTTTTTCCCTCTGCTAAATCTCCTAAAAATGCACACCATTACTCAGATACATTTTCCCTGACCTTCTTTTTCACTTGTTACAAGAAGTTTGTTTGACTATGACCACTGGCATTGCTGAGTTTATTACCAGACAAAACCATCCCAACACCAGCAGTGGTGAAGACAACAATATCACACACTTTTGACCACATTTTGTCCATTCAAAATAAGTATTTCTTATCCCTGCACAAAATCACATAAATATGAATTTTTTCTGAAGACATCAGTGTTATTTAATATGAGCTAGTCAAAATAAACCAGGGCTGCAAAGTGTCATGAACATTTCAGAGTGATATATAAAAAAAACAAAAAACTCGTTCCTCACCCTCCGTGGGTGGTGTCCCTTCTAAGCTCGGGTCCTCTACCAGAGGCCAGGGAGCTTGA
>JAOWBL010004400.1:0-11175 GCA_028564865.1 Zenarchopterus dispar | reverse complement strand
TAGATAGATAGATAGATAGATAGATAGATAGATAGATAGATAGATAGATAGATAGATAGATAGATAGACAGTTATAAATGATTTAAAACTTTAATAATAGTATAAAATTTGAAGTGTACCTTTTGTGAGAGCTGTTGTTCCCAGGATTATGATGATGATGTTGATAAGGTTCATTGTCTGTAATCAAATTATCAAAATGATTAAAGTAGAAAAAAGTATACAGTAATTCTTCCCTTTAAACTCTATTCTATAAATTCAGATTGTAACGAAAATAAATTTTTAAGATTCACTCATGTAAGTTTTTGAAGTACAGAACTACAATCATACTGCAGATAAAAACATATAATGGTAACTTTAAAAGTAGAAATATGTCTTAATTATTTAGTCAATGTGTAATTTAAGTTAAAAGCCATTTTTTATGGGATCGATATATTTACTTTAATGGATTTAATTTTAAAAATAGTAACAACTTTTGTACGGTAAAAAAACATTTTAGGCTCTGCAGTCTATCCTTCTGTCTTATATGTTCTGCTACTATGCAAAAAGAAAAGAACACACACACATGATTTGGTACCTTAACTGGATAAATTGCATAATTTTTGTCAACCATCAACAACTAAATTATATATGTGTGTGTGTGTTTTTTATTATTCATTTCATTGTTACTGATATAATGTTGAACTCACTCACCTCTATCAGGAGATCTTCAGTTCGTGTGACTGACAAGCTGGTGAATTTTCCACTGACGGTTGTAGTGGTCTACCAGCTCTATGTAGCTGTGAACAGCAATCCGGAAGCAATATATTTAAAAAAACTGCAGTCACTTAGGTGTTAATATTTGCAATGTCAGTTCAAGCACTTTAGCTGCTATTTTCAGAAAATGGAATATATCAGTCTTACATGTAGAAGTAAGATGTTTTGTTTTTATTGATGGTAGCCAGAAAGTTTGAGAAAAGCTATAACAGTTTCTTTAAAATGATTTATGTGTATGTTTATGTGTATGTATATGTGTGTGTGTGTGTGTGTGTGTGTGTGTGTGTGTGTGTGTGTGTGTGTGTGTGTGTGTGTGTGTGTGTGTGTGCACACACAAATAAATATCTATACATACATAAACATATATACACACACACACATACGTGTGTGTGTATACTGTATGTGCTTTAATTTTTCACATATTTGCATTCTAATAAAATGCTTCAGTGTGAAGAACTTGCAACAAACTTTATTTATAGTTTTCTACATGCACTGTTAACCATGAAGCTTTATTAAACCTGACACAGAGAAGTTAAAAGGAAGTGTCACCTCAGATCTGAAAGACCAATCTGAGTTTTGAGCTTGTAAAACCACAACTGTTTTTCCAGTCTCTATTCTCAGAGTAGTATGTTATATGTGTAGCTGCAAAGAAACATAAGAAAAAAAACTTACTGTAAAACAAAACAAATGGGGAAGTTGGGTTGTGGGAGGTAGAAGTATATGATGTCCAAGACCTAAAACAGTAACTTTTCTTGTGGTATCATGAAATTTCAAAGACTGTCTGTTTATGATGTGAAATTATGTTGGAAACTGACCTGGTGAAGAGATTGTTGTGAATAAGACACATGAACACATGAATGCACTCCACCAGCTATCTACCAGAAGTTTGGGTGTGATACAATCTAACCACGCTAACCCACATGCTAGCTTGCATGTAATATGTGAAAAGTTAAAAGGACAATTATCCATCCAACAGAAATACATGCTCTATGGCATCGTCAATTCTGCATGGTAGAATTACCATGGAAACAAGTAGAAAATCTGGTTGATTGGCAAAAAGAACCTGGCAAACTCCTTTACTCTGCCCGAGTAAATAAATTGGGTGTATTTTATTAGAGTGCCGTGGCCTCCATAGATAACAGATGTTGTACATATTGATCTCAGAATCCTTGGTTGATAATTTATCATTTGAATGTAACAATCACTTAAATATGGTAAATGAAATGATAACCCATTCATGGTTTATGTGCACACAAAATGGCTCTTACAAACTGACCTGGATTTTTAGTGCTGCAAATGATGTTAAAGGAAGAAGACAATTCAGGTTTGTTATGAGGGAGGAGGCCCTGAAATACTTTTTAGCTTAAGGGAAATGGATTCAACAAAGGCCTTTATTTGACTTTTTAAGATAGAGCAGGTAGATGAGAAACAGTAGGTGAGTGAGTCTATAAAGCAACCATGAGCAATAGTTTATGGTTGCATTTATGACTTTCATGTAAACGAAACAGGAATGGCCCCATCTTGTGGAAAAACATGGTCACAACCATGCACCTAATCCTCCATTACTATCTGCAGTAAAACTGTTCATCCTGCAGATGTCTCTCACATCAAAGATCATGAATCCCAACAACAAACCAAAAGTTATCTTGAATTGTCATTTTAATTAGACTCAACGGTTCTTGCATGTTTATCACTTCCACATCTGTGTAGATAAATCAGTCATAATCAACGCATATGCCCTGCCAATAATCAGGTACCCAATTCGCGTAATAAACTGTCCACCGGAAGAGATTAAAAAAAAAAAAGACACTCAAAGCCACCATCCAGGTTGAAACAATAAAGATCCAGCAATACAACAAGAAGATGGTTCCTGTGTATAAGATGCTACATAAATGTCTCAGACACCAGAAATCCAGTGTGGAAGAAAATGTGGAGGAAGAACCAACATGAAAAAAGAGAAGCCAATATCTGACATGTACCACTTACGGGTTGAAAAAAATGGCTGACATTGCAGAAATCCTGCTTTCTGATTTTGTCAAAATATTGCAAATAGTGTGCCAGATGAGAGCAAGTGTGCAACCAGCAGCAAGTGAAAAATACAAAGTTGGTTTGCAGCTTCCAGGAAAATTTCCAGTGTGCAGGTGACCAGTCTTCTTTAAATAAACTCATTGTGGTGCTACTGCTGTAGCCCTTAAGGGCCAGTGACCTGCTGCTAAGTGTAGATATAGCTGATACAGATATAACTGATCTACACAAATGTCATTTACGTAACAGAGCAAGAATTTGATTAAGGCATACAGAAGACCAATATCAGCTTCTTCAAAATAGTGATATAATAGCATAAATTCATTATTTACAGATTATTGCATTCTTGCTGCTTCTTACCTGTCATGATCTTTGTCTCCATCATGTGGTTAATAATAATCATTACAGCACATTGATTAACGTACAAATGCTTTAAACTTTTTTTTTGGTTTGCTTTTTACCTGAAAGACTTAATGTTATCAATCTCACACATAAACACACTAGTTCATCACCACAATTATGAGTTTAAAAAAAATCACATCAAACTTACGAATAGCAAAAGAATTCAGCCAGCAACTTATTTTGATCGTAATTTTAAAATGGTACACCTTTCATCTGAAACATTATATTTTAGAATCTAGTATTTCAATACACTGTAGTCGCTTGATATTTCTTTCCCTTGAAACTTATTTTTATTCAAAAGCTTTCAAGTATGCCACACATTATTGCAAAATCAGGGGAAAGAAAAAAATACTTGCTTTTCAGTACTTGACAAATAAATGAAAATTCTTAAAAACTCATATACGAGGTTTTTAATGTATCATGAAATATTAAAGTCACAACTCAATACAAAAGAATTTTTCAATTTAATGTCAAATTTTACATGGACTTGAAATAAACTAATATATTTTCTATTCTAATGAAATATACATGTACAGAAGTGGGCTGAAATGTTAAATTGATTTAAAAAGAAATTGTAGTCATTTGTGAAAGCATAGTTATAATTTCATCTAAAATTATTTGTACAATACCCAACTGTACAGTACTTAAAAAGTAGCCAAAAACAATTTCTTTATCATCTGTCTATACATTTCCTAAACTCGCTGAATTCTGTACAGAGTCACGGGGGTGCTGCATCAATGTTTTATTTTCAGTCTTTAAATCATACTGGCATGTCATTTAATATCAATACAATGATATCATTTTTCAGTAAAATGAAACATTGAGTTAAGCAGATGAAAGAGGTCTGTGTTACTTTTGTATAAAAAAATATGAAGAAAACATCATGTAAAATTTAGTCTTAAGCTTAAAAATATATACTTTCAAATGTATTCAAAAAATTACTTTTAAACCTCTACTGAAAATGACACACAGTAGAAGTCCTGTCAACCAAACATCAAACGGAGGATTCATGGGAGTCAACATTTTCATCTGTGTGGTTTCCACACTAACCATGCAGCTGGCAGGCTGCTGCGGTCACTCTGACATCTGAGTAAACAATTTCATCTTCTGCACCACCTAAAAGAAGTAAAAGAAGATACTTTAAATAACAAATTTGCCAAATCAGCTATTACCAAGTTTGAAAATGGTAATATTCAGGTTCAGATCATCACGACATGCCATAATGTCATCGTTAAATAATATTCTTCATGTTACATAGTAAAAATGTAAAATAATTTTTACTACTAAGGTCTTATGTGAGATAAAGGGAAAACTAAACTTGCCATCTTTCACAGTTGTAGGTTTGTTGGTTCTCTGTTTGAAGAGCTTGATACAAAGAAAAGCAGCCGAAACCAGAAGCAGAGAAACCACACTTGCTACAACAGCCACAGTCACGAGATCGAGGGGGAAACTTGCACCTATGAGATAGAAATAGCATCACACATTAGAGACCGACAGACACTTTATTTTTATATACATGGAGACCATGAATTAATCATAGTCAGATCATTAAACACAGAATAACAGAATCGATAAATAAAATTGAATCAAGAGGGTAAATAAGCACATTTAAATTGAAATTTTGAAAATGAAATACCTTTACAGCTTGAAAGCTGGATGGATGTCTGTTCACTGCTGACATCGTTCTGAACCTTACACACCAGCTTTCCTGCCAGTTGACCATGTAGGATCACAGTGACATTTGAAATATTTTGTTTTTCTGTATTTTCCCCTCCGGTCTGTATAAGTAGGTTGTCATCCAGAAATAAACTAAACTTCACTCCATCTCCTTCAGCTGAACAACTGACTTTCATCTGTACTGGTGACAAACACATCTGAGACACAGCTGGACCTGACACTGGTTCTGGAAGACAAAAAAAAGTTGTATCAAATCGTAGATATAAATGCAATATTTGTTTTCTATCAGTTGTGTTTACTCTATGATAAACAACAAATATGATTCACAAAAACAGTATAATTTTAAAAATATCTGGAATTCAAAATTTTACCATCCATCTACAATGCTGCAGATGGATGTCAAAATACAAGAATATATTTCCAAAACTTACAGTATACAAGTATAAATATCACGTTGAGAATTATTATTTGTAATATTTGTTTGCTTGACGATTTTTTAAAAAGAAGAATTAACATTTAGTTCCTACCTATTATTTCTAGACGTACGTCGACTTCCTGTAAACGTTCACGACTGGTAGATGAATATATTCCTAACTTGTAATCTCCAGAATCTTCCCTTGTTGCAAAGTTCAATTTAAGTGTTCCATTCTTTAGCAATGTGAAGATATTTTTGTACGTTTCACTGACATAACTATTAGCTGAGTGGACAATAATATCGTTATTCTTTGTCAAACTTGTCTTTATAGTTGTATTAGTTGGCAGGTGAATTAGAAGTGGCTTCCCACGTGCTCCAAAACACTTCTGATCTGCGGCAGGTTCAGTTAAGTTGCATTCAATAGCTCCTGATTGGGGAAAAAATATAAAAAGGAAAATTAAAAACTATTAATCTTTTTTTTAACTGACATATAACCCCGAAAGCTACATCCCTTTAATGATGGATGGAATATATTTCATACATAAATTTGTGAGAACTCTGTACTACCCTAATAATGACAAATGAAAAATATTATTGAGAAACTGTAAAAGACAAAACTAGAGATGTTTTCAGTTTCAATATATAATGAAAAGTTCCAATTGGGGGAAAAAACATTTTTTCCTTTGTATTCTGTCAAATCAGACATTAAAGGGATATTTACTTTAGGTTCAGTTGCAGCCACCTAGAACCGTAAAATGTAGTCACTGATGTAACAACTTGTGCTAAAAAAGAAACATACAACTCTATTTTTCTGAGAAGCTTTTGTTGTTTTTTACAGTATAATGAGGACAATTAAACTAATCATAGCATTACATCTAATGACAGAACTAACTAAAAATAATAGTATAAAACAGGAAGGCCACCTTTTGTGAGCGCTGCTGTTCCCAGTATTGTGACGATGATGTTGATCAGGACCATTGTCTGTAATTAAATTATCAAGAAGTTTTTAAAAAAATAAATGAATATAAATGCTATTCACCTTTAAAATGTATAATTTAATATTGAAATATTTTGATTCTTTTGTTTTATTAAATTTATTTCCATTTTTTAAATATAGAATCACCATCATACTACATGTGAAAAATAGTGGCAACTTTTAAACAAAACTAGTTAATTATTTTGGCAGTGTGTCATTTGTATTAATTGCCTTTATCTTTATGTATTCATTTTCTTTTTCTTCTCCCAATTAAAAAATTCTGCTTTATGCACTCTTTTCTTCTGCAATCTTATATGTTCTGCTACAATTTTAGAGAAAAAAAAACATACAGTCACATGGTTGGGTATTTTTAGTCAAGTATCAAAACCTAAATTAGCCATGTTTTTTTCTTTTGTTTGTATGTTTTAGTAAATACATTTGATAAACAAAATGTTGAACTCACCTCAAAGGAGATCTTCAGTTAGTGTGATAGACTAGCTGGTGAATTTTCCACTGACAGTTGTGGTGGTGTAGCAGCTCAATGTGCCTATGATGTCAACAGTAATCAGGAAGCAATTCACTCATATCTCACAGCCATTTATTCTTGTAATGTCAGTTTCAGAGCTTGTAACTTATCAGTCTTTCATGTGAAACTAATGTGTTTATCTATCTATCTTTCTATCTGTCTGTCTGTCCAGCCGTCCATGTGTGTGTGTGTGTTCATATATGTGTGTGTTTGTTTATATATGGGTGGAGACCACTGGTACTTCAGAAGTAGCTGAAAGTGTGTGTATAGAGCGTATCTAATGTGCTTTTATTGCTCACACATAGGCACTGTAACAAAATGGTACACTGTTAAAACCTAGCAACAAATTCTTTATTTCTAATTTTCTTCATCAGCTGCTAAACATGCAGCTTCATAAAACTCTTTTTAGAGAAGCTAAAAGGAAGTATCACCTTTCGTCTGAAAGACCAATGTATGTTAAAGTGTAAAATTGCAGTTGATTTTCCACCCTCAATTTGTTAAAGCAGTGTTTTATTCAGAGCTTTAAAAAAGAAACACTTTAAATGCTTTGACTTTTAAAATAGATTATTTAGATGAGAAACATGGGCAGAACGGTGGCTAAGTGGTTACCACTGTTGCCTCACAGCAAGAAGGTTCGTCTTTCAACTCCCGGCAGGAGTGTGGAGTTCGTATGTTCTCCCCGTGGTTGCATGAGTTTTCTCCGGGTACTCCAGTTTCCTCCTACAGTCCAAAAATATGTATGTTACGTTGATTGAACACTCTAAATTGCCCTTAGATGTGAGTGTGCATGGGTGTTTGTTGTATATGTGGCGATGGACTGCGATGGACTGGCGACCTGTCCAGGGTGTACCCCTGCCTCTCACCTGCTATGGGTGAGAGGCAATCTGCTGGGATTGGCTCCAGCTGACCCCTGTGACCCAGACATTGATTCAGCGGGCACAGAAAATGGATGGATGGATAGATGAGAAACAGTAAATAAGAGTGTTAGTCATTAATGCAATTAATGCTCTCTCACATGTAAATGAATCACGAATGACCTCGTCTTGTAGCCCAATATAGTCACAAGATGAAGTTACTTCTCCTCCCTGACTGCAGTAAAACTCTGCATCCATCAGATGTGTACTTGTTTTCACAAAGACGATTTAAAATATACAGATAAACAAAGCTGATACAATTATGTTAAATTAAGCACTTCTTGATTGCCATGCTCAGTTTACATGAAAAAAAAAAGAGTTGCACTATTTTGGTCCACATTATTTTGCATTGTCATATTAGTTAGGTCCTGTTCTTCTTTTTATCTACTTCTCATTGTGCAGATAATTTTGTCCTCAGAAGTACTTCACAACAGCAACAGCAGCAGCAGCGGACATTATATTATTTGGATTGACATCAAAATACATTTTTTTTGTTATTATTATGTTGCACAAAATTATCATGATTCACTTACCTTTGTTAACACTTATTGGTTTTAATTTTTTACAAATTTGAATTAAAACAGTATTCAAAGCCACAAAAAAAAGAGAGTGGGATGCAACAACATTATTAGGATATAGGAAAAATTTGGCTTTGGGGAGTCATTTATGAAGTGGATTAAGAATCTTTGCAATGCACCTTCAGCCACAATATCCACAAATGGAATTACATCACAAAGCTGTTCGTGCTCCCCTTGTCTGTTCATTATATTTATTGAACCCTTAGCCATAGCTATGGTATGTGTCAGAATCTCCACATCACAGGAATCAAAACATCTCAAGCCCACCAGAAGGTCAACTTATATGCTGATGATGTTTTACTATTTTTCCAAAAACCTCAATCATCCCTACAAGTAGTAGCAAAACTAATAAAGTTGTACTCAAAAATTACCGATTGCTCAATAAATTGGAAAAGGTCATCCATTCTTCCATTGCACAAAACTAAATGGATCATAGCAGCCCACACATCAGCCATCTCTGTATGCACAAATCACATCACATATTTAGGCATCAATGTTTCCTTCAGGCTGTCAGAGCTCTTTGGACTCAACTTTATGCCACTTTTAAAAACAGTAGGTGATGAGCTTCACTGGTGGGTAAATTTACCTCTGTCTATCATGGGTAGTGGTGTGGGGGCTAAGATGAGTGCTTTTTCCGTTTGCTGTCCATGCTTGGGGCAGCAGCGGTGGGCAGGAGAGGGGGCCCTGTGCCTGGGGGCGGGTCCAGGACGGGTGTGGGGTGCTCTCTTCCACTGGTTTGGTGTCTGGCTGATGGGGATTCAGCGTGCTCCTCTGCCAGGTTGTCTTCCACAGGGTTCTTCAGGTGTCTGGTTTGCAGCTGGGGATAGGTCATGGGTTTTCTCCAGGGTCTCCCGGTGGGGCTGGGCCCTGTGGCCCCCTGACATGACGACCTTCTCCACCCCAAATAAATAAAAACATCCCAATATCAACAAGAGTTTTGGATGCCAGGACCTTCCACCCTACACACCACATCTCCCTGTTTTTAAACGCACTCATAGACACATAAACACAAACAAAGTTGTTTTTTTTAAAAAAAAAAACAACAAAAAACAAAACACACACACACATTAGCTATAACGAAGTCTGGGGAGGGTGGGGGATACTACCTTGCACACCACATCTTTCTTTTTTTTTTTTTTAAATGGACCCAGACACACACTCCATTTAAAAAAAAAAATCTAATGAACTGGGGTGAAGGAGGGCCCCCTTTCTTTTATGTCTATTTGTCTATTACTATCACGTGTCTCCTACTGTAATGCTCTCATCACAATGTCACATCACACAAACATTACAGTGATCATCACACTACACACACCGCACTCATCACTGTCGTGTCTTTTTGTCAGTCTTGTACGTTTTCAAAGAATTTTTGATTCTTGTTCCAATTCATCCCCATATGTGTATCAATAAAAATTAGACCGTTAACTCATCTACAAAAATGTAACTTTTTTAACAGAGCAAGAATTTTATTAAGGCATACAGAAAACCACTATCAGCTTCTTTAAAATAGTGATATAATAACATTAGGTCACTATACAGCATACAGACTATTGCATTCTTGCTGCTTGTTACCTGTCATGACCTTTGTCTCCATCATGTGGTCAACAATGATCATTGCAGCACATTGATTAAAGACGACGCTCTGGAGTGTTTTTTTTTTTTTTCCTTATTCTGAATATCACACATGAACGCACTGGCTCATCACATAATCGTTATGAATAACACATCACATCAAAATTACTAATAACAAATGAATTAAGCCAACAACTCATTCTTTTCCTAATTGCATGGTAAGCTTACAGTAATATTAGCCTTTATATATCAGTACCTTGTAATACTTGTATTGATCATGAACACAATACAAAATTTGTTACTTTGAAACTTAATTAATTTAAAAGCTTTCAAGTTGCCACACGATTAGAAAATGAGGTGAAAAGACAAAAAAATGCTTTGGATACTGTACAAATCAATGACATTTATTGAAACCTATTACACATGAGTTTTAATATATAATCAAACATTGAAGTTCCGACTCAATACATAAACATGTTTTAAAATTTATCTCAAATTTTACATGGAGTCGAACTATACAAACTACTATACATTCTTTTAATCCTATGCAAAACACTTTTGCAGGAGTATGCTGAATTGTTTAACTGACAAGGGGTGGCGTGTCGAGCCGGCCACGCCAATAACTCACCTCCGAGGGTGAACGAGTCAGGTCAGGTCTAATGTAAACAGAACTGACGGGTTGGTGGAGAGTTGTGGGTGGGATTTGAGATTAGATGGCGAGTCAAGGATGTCCGTGAAATCCTAATCTTCGGAGCGGAGTTATTATACCTGCTCCATCTCCAGCCAGCTCTTTTGATAATAGTGAAGCCAGCAAGGCCAACCAAACAGACAGAGGGCTGTGGTGTTGTAGTACTACTTGATAATGCCTTCTGAGTCGTCTTCCGTCCCCTCAACACGGCTTCAGGAACGGGGCAGGTAATAACATGCCTTGCGTTTACACTGTCCAACGCTTAAACATGCATTCATCATCCAGGGATAATAACGAGATCCACTCTAGAAATACCACTTTATGACAGGGTGACAATGATCCATTAATCTGAATCAAGTATATAAAAAACGTCTAAAATATGCAGGACAGCAGTTTTGGATGACCAGAATTACCCAGCCCTAATGTAAATTAAAATTCAAAATATTTTATTCCTTTAAACTCAGAGGAAAATTAATTTAACAGAAGATTAATGACCCCATCATGTGGCTCAATATGGTCATAATGGGCAATTTGAGCTACTTCTTCCCCTCAAAACTCAGTTTTCATTTGTGAGTGTGTATATATATATATATATATATATATATATATATATATATATATATATATATATATATATATATATATATAT
>JAOWBL010004399.1:0-11175 GCA_028564865.1 Zenarchopterus dispar | reverse complement strand
ATTATTATTATTATTATTATTATTATTATTATTATTATTATTATTATTATTATTATTATTATTATTATTATTACTGCTGTGTTGGTATTTCTATATCTTAATTATTACCGATATTGAAATCATTACAACTGTCTATTTATCCTTATTTGTATCCTTCTAACCTCTTAATCAATCATTTATTTACCTGCTCCTCTTTTTGTTTAGTTTTGCCTCTTATCCTTTGTTTTTTTTTAAATTTTTTTGTTTGTTTTTCTTGTTTACAAAAAGAGAAATGGCTCTAACATTTATTCAATAAATGGCAGAAACATTAATTGTCTTGTGTTGTTCGTCACCTGAGTTTTACTAAATATCAAGATCGTTTTCTTTATGTGTAAATGAATTGAAAGAAGCTGTGATGACTTATTTTTCCTTGTGTTGTAATTATTTATATAAAACAGCGAAGCCTGACAGAGGTAGTGATGTATCGCTGCTTCATCAGGGATGAGTTTGGGAGAGAAGGAGGCACGACTGGGCTGTTTGGAGGTCTGCGTTCAAGGAAAAGCTGTTTTGCATTTTCCCCAAACAGATTCCACAAAAAGACAAAGTAGATCAAGTTAAAAACAAAAGAGATTTTCCTATATTTACAGAATCCAGATAATAGAGTAATCTTCTTATCAGCTGTTAAGTCTCTTTCAGCTCAGTTTTTCCAGGTCCGAGTAAAACCTGTGTCTGGTATCATTCAGAACCAGGCAAACAGTGGACCTAAAGACACAAACCCGTTCTCGCTGCTCTCCGCTGCAATAACAAGATCACTGGAAACGATCAAACCAGACTGCTGAGTGTTAACTGGAGAATATCTGTGAAGAACCCGCTTGACCCTGATAGGATCTCCTTTCAGTTGGCTCCAGCTCAATTTCAGAATAAAAGCTGGTTTTCTCTTGTTGCTGCTGGAGCTGACTTCCTCCTCTTCTGGTTCGCCCGCTGACATCTTCTCATCTCTGTTGTACTTGCTCTTTGATGCAGGCAGGAGATATTTACATCTAACAGATTCTCTGCACCACTTTTTCTTGAACAACGTAGTGGTTTTTTTAATCAAATTTAAATTGAGGAAAATTATTCTGAAATTCATAAACTGTCAGATTGGTGAACCTCTGCTCTTGAAGACGTTCTTCCAGTCTTTTTCTGCTCCAACCATTAACAACACCTTTCCATAAAATGGTAAAAATTTCAGAGTAAAATATGAGTTCTTGTACTTTGACTTTATTTACATTTTACACTGATTCTCTCCTCCTAGCTTTATTTCTGATATATATTGATGAGTGACGTCATGTTCTTTTCATTTTACCCATCAAATCAGTTAATTAGGGCTAATAAGGTTAATTAGGGGTTGCTTGTGGATGATTTTGTCAGATATATATTGTTTGGTTGTGGTTTTTTTTCTGATTTTGCCTTTGAACGAATCTACTTTATCATAAAACGAAAGAATACCTAAAAGTTTTTGCTTCATGGTTTATTTTTAACACCTGTTCAACAAACTTGCTGTTTAAAATCTTTAAAAAGTAACAGCTCAAAAACGCTCAAACGAGCCCACACACAGAGAGGGAAGTCGTAAAGTCAATTACGTCGTAATTGATGGAAAACCAGTTTTTTCCATCGATCCAGTGCTGGCCGCGCGCACTGCGCACGCGTGGTGTGCGCGGCGCGCTCCCGGCCGGTTCCTTGACTGCGTCCTGGTGATCACGTCCATGTTTCTGCTCTGATTTGGACTGGTGGTTGCAGCGTGGTGTGTTCTCCAGGAATGCGTGTTTCTATCATCGCAGCGTGCCTCTAATCACGAGCAGCTGTTTCGCTTTTCAACCCACATGTGGCTCTAACTTTGCTTTTATTCCCACACCTGCGAACCTGAGTGGGGGAACCATAAAATGAATTCTTTTTCTTTATTATTCACAACACGTGAGGGTGGTGCAGAAAGCAAGGTGGACCAGCGCTGAGAATGATTTCACCTTGCATGCAACCCCCCACCCCACCCACTCACCCACCCACTGGATCCCGCCGCTGTGCGCCGGGATCCACGACCACGATCGCGGTTATTAGAAGCAGGGCCTGTTGTACTTGGCTGATCCAGATCCACTTTTTTTTTGTTTTTCATGCGTTCATTATTTGTGTTTTTGCTGCGTTCGTGGAGGATAATAAGACAAGAGCAGAAAGGGCTTTAATGTGGGTTTGTCATGATCTACGGCCGCAATTTCACAGAAGAAAAACAAACCTGAGGGGGTTTCTTTCTTTTTGTGCCTTGGCATTTGGAAATATCACCAAGTGGTGATAAATTCAACATCAGTAGCAAACACGGCGTGCCTCTCCTCATCTGTCTTGGACTGAGCTGGGTAATGAAAGAGCGAACTAGATAAACGTCTGGTCTCAAGTTTCTGCTGGGGTTGGAGAAGGAGAATCTGCTTATCCTGACTGCTTCAAAGAACATCTGCAGCATCATGTAGGACGGACAAAAGAACCCGTGAAAACATGAAGTTCTGTTCAAAACTTCACTTTCATGATGATGAGAGAAACAAAAGAAAAAACTGGGACTGGACCCCAGGTGGGCCCTCTGCTATAGTCCAGGACCCCCGGAGGGTCGCTCAGCGGCGGCGGCGGCTCCAGGACTGTAGCAGACAGCGGGCCTCGGTTTGATGGTTCAACTCCCAGCCTAAGGCCGTGAGCTGGTCAGCAAAGATTTATTTATAATACGGGAGCTTTTGATTGACAGCTGGCTTGGCCATCATCATGCAGAGAAATAAATAAATAAATAACCAATCAATAGTTTGTACCAGCCCAACGTCACCTGAGTCCAGTGGCCATTTCTGATTTTTTTTCCCCCCCTAAAACATCATCTGAAATGAGATCTTTGTTCACCAGCAGCCCCCCAGACGTGGGTCAGCTGGTCGCCACGGCTGACTTGGACATAAGGTGGACGGGCTCCCGGTGGCTTCCTGGGAGAGATGGTCCGTCCGGCGATATTAACCCACTAACAGTGATTATACACCACAGACTGGAATGCTGCTGTCACTCAAAATGACAGAAATAAATAAAATAAATTGGCCTAATTATGCATAAATTTAGGTTTTATATGATTTTAGGTATAAATGTATCCGTCGTGCTGCTGTCATGGACGTGAAGGCCAGTTTTGGTACCAGACTGTGAATATTTCTTATTTCTGCTGTGAAGTTGGACAGTTTAACCCGGAGGTGAGATTATTACATACCCTGCCTTTAAATCGATAGTCCACAGTTTTAATCCACGTCACGTGGAAGACAGTTCAAGATCGTGACTGCTGAACTGATTTAACAAAATAAAAGTCAAAATAAAACAAAATCCTCCGGACCAAGGTTGGAATAAGTAAGTCCAGCTGTGTTTCGACCCCTGCGTGGAAGCAGCCCTTCTGGGTTAATGTGAGTGTTTTTACATCACCAGCAGAAGTCGAGGTTTTAAGCAGCGCCAGTAAAAGCAATAAAAGATGACAAACAGTCTCGGGGAGGCGCTGGAGAAGAAAGAGGAACACGGGGAAAATGATGGACGCGCGTGGGTTGTCTCTTTTATTCACGTTTACGTCAGGGTGTCGGTGTTGTTGAAAGGTTTAAAGGGGAAGCGGTCTCGGGACTCGCGTGGACCCGTCTCCCACAGGTGTAGTCACGTGATGGATGTCCGGCTCTGCTCGGTCTGGACTCTGCTCCCGTTCTCGGGTCTCGGGTGGATCCGAGCTGAGTTCTGGGTTACTGTTTTCGTTTCTACTGTGAGGATTTCTTCTCCCCCTGGTAGAAAAAAGAAAAAAAAGAAAAACCCACCCAAAGCTCTTGTATCCACAATACAACACCTGGAAAAAGAAACTGTCCATTAATCTCCGCGGCGGCTCGGATCCGCGCTTTTACGCGCTCCACGTGTGAGGCGGCGCGGTTCTGCTCGGCACGGCTTTTGTTTGAGGAGAACTCCGGGTTATGTCCAGGTCATTGTGGCTGAGTGGTTTCTTAATTGAATTTCTAAGCGTTTTGTTTAATATGCCACCGTTAGAGAGCTCTAAAAATACCCCCGTGGATGCGGTGACCTCATCTTTTCCGCCGCCGTGGAGAGAGATAATCCTCCACGGTCTTTATCACTCTGACTAACAGCCGATGGATGAATAATTACAGAGCAGCGCAGATTAGATCACTGTCGGACTCATTTAGGAGTGTTAAATCACGCAGCAGCCGCCTGACCGCTGATCTGAGAACGGCTGGCGTGTTTAATAAACGCCGTGGACGTTTCTCTTCTCTTCAGCTCTGTGTTGATGCTCGTGGATGCTCGTGTAAGTCTTTTATAATAAATACTGCCTGAACATGTGGTGACTGATGATGAAGCCCACTTTTCTAATTGATTTGACTCCTTTAACTCCACCCGTGTCACAAATGTAAAAGCATTTTAGCGACAGTCGTGGAAAGTTTAACCGTGGGACAGGTGAGTTTTGTTTTCTAGTAAGTTCAAATCTGAAAATCCTGAACAGGAGGAGTCAAGACATCTGTAACTATCCATCCTACCACTCCCCAAACATCTGCTCTTTCCTCCAGACTGAGGAGATGTTCATGTCAAGGAACTGTTAAAAAAGTCATCAATAACTATAATCTTTATCATCAGTATCCGTCTCATTGATCCTCTGCTTTCAACCATCACTAGTTGTGTCTGGGGAGGGGTTAAGTGCCTTGCTCAGGGGCCCACGGCAGGTCACCCGGGACCTCCACACCCAGCTCTAACCACTGTGCCACCAGTCACAATTTAAAAAAAAAAAAAACACTCAAACCTTAACACAATGGTTCCCACGGTGAGGGACACGCCCCCTACTGGTGTTGGGGGCGGGGTCAGGGGAGGGGTTAGTAGGGGGGTCCACGGTTCGGTGGTCCACCTCGAGACACTTTGGCCAAGTTAGAAAGTAACAACTGTAGCCACTAAACCACAGACACGATAAACTGATATTCAAAAGAAACTTAAAAATACAAATCTTTACCTTTTCCTTTTTATTTGTTAGTAGTTTATAGATTTATAGATTTATAGATCAGAGGGATCTGTTAATGGTGCAGTTCACTTAAACAAGTGTGAACGCTTGTAACCGAACCACGGTTCCGCCAATCAAACCTACCAAAGCATCCGTTCAGTCAAGAAAAACCAAACCAACCAGAACCTTCTACCAACATCTGGATCAAACCTTTTTTACCTAAAGGTGTAAAACTAAACTAAATCTAAATTCACCCAGATTCAGATATATTACAGATGAAATAACATTAAACTGATCATTAATTGCTAACAGTGTTGCTGAAAATGATACTTTAAATTAAATAATATTTTTGAACCTTAAGTTTATATTTGTGTGAATAACTGATCCTATCTATATGTTTTACACAATTTATTCTCGCAATTATTCTAAGTTTTTAAAACAAATCAAATCAAACTTTATTTATAAAGCACTTTTCGTATAATAAAATGGTTTAACTGGGTTTATCGATGATAAAATACAATCAGAGGTTAAAATAAATAACGTGTAAAACTTTACTGGGAACAGAAGAACCAGTGAGGGAACATTATCCCACTATCACAGGGAACCGCCTCCATCAGGAGGCGGAGCCAAACGTCATGGTAGGGGCTATAACCCATCCCCGGTGGTGGTGGTGGTGGTGGTGGTGGTGGTGGTGGGGGGGGGGGGGGGGGGGGGGGGGGGGGGGGGGGGGGGGGGGGGGGGGGGGGGGGGGGGGGGGGGGGGTTGAGTACCAAACACCACCGCTGTGGGATGGATGGATGGACCCCACCACCACCCAGGGATGAGTGGACGTCAGGCCATCGCCATGGCAACCGGAGTCAGCAGCACCTCCGATGAGTTTTAAGACCTGAGCACTCTTAAACTTAAAAAAAAAAATTTTTTTTTTTTTAGTGGTGAGATGATCTCCGGGAGGGGAAAGTGTCCACGGAGCCGCCGGCGTGTCATCAGGGATCACGGACGCGCAGTGATGCGCTCCCAGGAGTGACCTCGTCATCTTAATTACCTGTCAGTGATGGAGGACAGCGGCGGAGCGTGCACACACACACACACACACACACGTGCACACGCGGGGCGGTGTTTTTACGTGTCTGGCGGAGAGCGGCCACGCGTGTATTTATATTAGCTGCAGAACCGTTTTAACTGTACATTCCAGAAAGGTGAACAGCACTTGGCCCGGGCAGACGAACATTTCAAAGCTTAAAAAAAAAAACAAAACAAAACTCCAACACTCATTGTCCAGTCAGAGCGCTTGGCATGAGAAGTCGGTGCAGCTTTTTTGCAACAAAGGTAAGACAGATTTATTTACTTCTCTGAGCTCAGAGCCCCGATATAGCTTTCAATAAGTTTCACTGTAGTATAACTAAATATGCAAGCAATTACACCCTCGGGTCGGCACTACAAACATCCATCCCCTCGGAGGCAAGTATTTACTTCATGTTCCCCCCCGTCTGGTTTTTCATCACGTCACAGCGACTGGTTTGGTAAATAATAAATGTGTTTACTGCCTGCGTGGACTGAGGTCATATTTGCCCTCAGAAATGTTCGATCCATCAGCGTGATCCCCGTCTCAGGGGCTCGGATGATGAATGAACATCTGAGTAATTTCATGGATGAATTAGGAGCTAAAGACAACAGCAGGAAAAACACATCAGCACACGTTCCACCTGTTGCAAAGAGAAGAAGAAGAAGAAGAAAAAAGAAGGGGGCCTGTTTTGTTATGGCGTCGAGAGAGGAGGAAGAAAATGCTTTCGGTAATTAGGACAGAAAGGTAAACAAGACGTCTGGAGCAATATCTGCTCATTCCTGCTGCTCCAGAAGTTCAAGCCTACGATCATTACACAACTCATGATTGTCCATAATAAGAAAACGAAGCTAATTTCCTCTGATGAGAATGGATCAGTCGGGGCGCTGCACAAACAAGGGAGCAGCGCGGCGTCCACGCCAAAACCGCTCGAGTGGGCCCGATCCCGTCCGTCAGCATGGCCGACTAATCTCCTCCAGATGAGAAGGTCGAATTAGCGAGGAATCCACCCAGAGACGAGTGTGCACGAACGGCCGAGGACGGGGGCGTGGGGGGGGACCCGAAGTGCCAAACAACCAGAACCACACATCCAACTCAGTTCAAACCCGGTTACCAGAACCGAACCTGTGATGTGAAGCCAGGGACTGTTTTATGCATCATAATCATCAGAAAGGTTCTGGATCAGTGGGTTCAGGACTGGAGCGGGTCTGAGGGAGGCTGAAGGCATCCAGCTCAAAACAAAACAAAAACAAAAACAAAAAAAGCTAAACTAATGTATGAAACCAACTAACGGACGTAATGAAGACGACAAATCGCCGCTGGAGTTAAAACTTCTCACGTCTGACAAAGCAAACAAGCGATTTTAAAAGGATTTTAGGGAACGGCTCCTCGTTCCACCTGAAGAAAGTGTGAGACAGTCGGTCTCAACGTCTCAGGTGGTCTGCAGCGAGGAGAAGACGCCTTTTCAAGACTGGAAACCCATATGAGAAGAACCACCGGTCAGACGTGTGAGCTGCTGCTTCGTCTGAGGCACCACAGAGGAACCGACGCCTCTGCTGAAGGTTCCAGAAGGTGTGAAGAGAACTGGGTAAGCCGTTGGTGACATCACCATGGGATCTCTGAAGATCACGTTCTTGGAGCTACGAGGAACCGATGACTTCATCCATCCATCCAGATGCCTGGACCACCTCACTGGGCCAGGACCTTCAACTCTCACTGGAGTGGTTGGCATGAGAATCAGAACTTCTAACTCCGAGACCATGGTCCTGAGTTGGAAAAGGGTGGAGGTCCCTGTTCGGGTCGGGGATCAGGTACTGACCCAGGTGGAGGAGATCAAGTATCTCGGGGTCTTGCTCAGGAGTGAGGGAAGGATGGAGCGGGAGATCGATAGGTGGATCGGTTCTGTATCGGTCCGTCGTGGTGAAGAAGAAGCTGAAGCTCTTGATTTACCAGTCGGTCTACGTTCCCACCCTCACCAGTGGTCACCAGCTGTGGGTCATCACAGAAAGAACAAGATCCTGGATACAAGCGGTGGAGATGGGTTTCCTCCGTAGGGTGTCCGGGGACTCCCTCAGAGATAGGGTGAGAACATCCAGGAGGAGATCAGAGTAGAACCGCTGCTCCTCCACATCGAGGGGAACCAGATGAGGTGGGTCGGGCATCTGGTGAGGATGCCTCCTGGACGCCTCCCTGGTGAGATTTTCCGGGCATGTCCCACTGGAAGGAGACCCCGGGGAAGACCCAGGACATGTTGGAGGGACTACGTCTCTCAGCTTGGGATCTCCCCAGATGATCTGGAGGAAGTGTCTGGGGAGAAGGAGGTCTGGGCCTCCCTGGTTAGACCACTGACCCGCGACCCGACCACGAAGAAGATGGATGGACCTTAAAAACATTTAATTAATTGATTTCTACTGTAACTTTCAACTGCGTTTGCTGTTTTTGTGTTCTTCTGGTTTCATTTTTACAATTACCGGATCATCTTTTGTCTCGATTTGTTTAAAGTCGCGTTGAAACTTCAGATGGATTTTTATATTCAGACTCAAAAAGACATCAGGTCGAAGGTTTTGTGGACACCTGATGCTCGGGAGAACCCGGCCCGTTCTTCTGAAGCTGGTAACCCGTGAAGTCGGTCCATCGGTAAAAATGACGACATTTCCACGAGTTTAATGAAGGCCCGAACCCGATACCGTGTTCCTGCAACAAATGAGGAGGAGGTCGCCGTGTCAGCGGGAACCTTATCGTCCGTCTGGGTTTGGAATCCGTCATCTTGTCTCCGGCAGGAACATGAGGAGCCGCGGTCTGATCTCCTCGCTCGTTTGTTTCCCCCGAACCGCCTCGGAGGCTTGAAGAAGACGGGATTTAATGAATCTGAGGAGGTTCCAGTTGACGCTCATCTTCGATTACCCGCCGTCCCGCGGCACACATGACATCATGGAAAAGTTCTGCCGGGTTTAGTAGAGCAGAGAGGAACAGTACTTTGGGAGTCTGTGGGGATACATCAGGCTAAAAATACCAGCCTGAAACACTGAATTCCTCAGATGTTTCCACCTTCGGCTGTGTGATGCAAGTGGCATTTGAGCCGGGTCGATTCAAGCAGAGGAGCTGGAAAAGCCGAGGTATTTCAGGACGGATCAAAAAGCTTTGTGATCTCTGATTTAGAGACTTTCACCGCAAAAAAGATGCGACTTAGTGCCGCATCTTTTCATTTTCATTCATTGATAGTGATCAGGATCGGTGGGGGTGGGGGGTGTCACTGGTTTTGTTTTTACTGTTAAAGACTTTGTGCTACATTTTATTGTACGAAAAGTGTTATATAAATAAAGTTTGATTTGATTCCCAACTCGAGCCACCGTCACACCCCAGAGCTGATCTAATCTTTAACCGTGATTTTACTCTGAAAGGTCTCTACTCGCAGCTCAGAAATCAAACCCACCAGAAGTGTCCGTCACTAAAGAAATAACTCCTCTAAATGAGGAGGGGTTTCATCTTTTGTTTACTTGTCATGGATGTGAAACTAAAACTGTTTTTTTTAATTAACCAGGCTGTAAATATGTTTTTTTCTGCTGAAAACATTTAAACGTTGCCTTCGCTGTAAACGAACTTGTTTTTGAAGCCTAGTGGCCACTCAGGGAACTGCAGGTTCCTCCAGAACCTGGAGCGTCCAGAAGGATCCTCCTGGTACGTTAGATGATCAAGTTTCAGCTGTTCCTCGGCTGTGTACGCTTGTGCTTATGAGCCATAACGTGCACGTATACTCGTATAAATAGTGAGTCACTATTTCATGCCTGTTGATATCTGCGAAGCTTCTGTTGACATTGTTTACCAGTCTGTAAACATCAAGTGCATCATCCAGAACATTTTCATTGTTATTTGCATTCCTTTGACTCCTGACTATGTTTGACTTTAAAACTAAAGCTGATTCTGATTTTCACGCTGACAGAGAAGTTGTTTTTTCTTTTTTTTTGTTTAAAAGGAGAACGAAGAAAGAAAATTTGTTTTCATTGTTTGGAAACAACCTGCGTCTGAATCGACTCAAGAAAGACTGTTTTGCATAAAGTAGTTTTTAAAAAATATAGTTTATATTTTCTGTACTGTAATTTTACTGCCTAATATTTTAAATCTCAGTAAAACATTAAAAAAAAGAAAAAAAAATCCCACCTAAAGTTAATCTTTTCTCCCGTGTCAGCATCACTGGAGATATGGACACTTTACTATTTTTATTTTATTCATAAACACAGTTTTTATAAATATTTTTCAAGAATCCCCTGTTTTGTAAAACAAACACAGTTTATAAAGTTATGAAGGCCTTTCTTGAGGTGGTTTTTGGATTTTTCATGAAGAGTTACGGCCCGAGAAGAAGAGATGGAGATGTTTCATGTGAGGTACCAGACAAGCCTGCAGGCAGCTGTTTCTGCCTCTGAACATCAAACAATACTGGTGGACATGAACACACAAGCACAACAAAGATGTCTGAGAGAAGTTCATTTTTCACTCATGTTTGGCCCAAACACACGGTTCTGTTCCTACCTTCTTCCTCCAAGATTTGTTTCCAATTAGCAACAACTACTCTGTTTATTTTCTACACGCAACGAAGCGTGCACCAACATCTGCTCAAGACACCACACGGCCTCCATTATTCCAGATCGAACCATTACTCTCCTCCATCACTCACCTGGAGAAGAAAGGTCTGCAGTATACAGCAAAGATGGGTGGATGGGTGGGTGGATGGATGGATGGGTGGGTGGGTGGATGGATGGATGGGTGGGTGGGTGGGTGGATGGGTGGATGGATGGGTGGGTGGGTGGATGGATGGATGGATAGGTGGATGGGTGGGTGGATGGATGGATGGGTGGATGGGTGGATGGGTGGATGGATGGATGGGTGGGTGGATGGAAGGATGGATGGATGGGTGGGTGGGTGGATAGATGGGTGGGTGGATGGATGGATTTATGGATGGGTGGATGGATGGATGGATGATGGATGGATGGATGGATGGATGGATGGATGGATGGGTGGGTGGATGGATGGATGGATGGATGGGTGGATGGATGGATGGATGGGTAGATGGGTGGGTGGATGGGTGGGTGGATGGATCTATGGATGGATGGGTGGATGGATGGGA
>JAOWBL010004398.1:0-11176 GCA_028564865.1 Zenarchopterus dispar | reverse complement strand
CCGATCTCTAATTAAATACCATTATGTGGAACATAATGGTATTTAATTAGTTAAAAGCAAAATAGCAAAGTAATGAACTTAATTAATTGTGTAAACCATATCAGCAAATAATAGTTCAACTATGCAATACAAATAAAAGCATATTCATCATAACTTTTAATAATGTCCTGAAACTCAAACAGCTGATATGACTGGCAATAAGCACATGTTCGCCATCGGCCACAGATGTTTTTGGTTGGTGACAGAAAATGAAGATGACAGTGTGGCGTTGCCGCAGCTTCGCTTCGCTTCCTGCTGCACAGCAGACGTGTTGGTCATTTAAAAAAGGAAGTACAGAGCGAGGTGGTTAAGGAAGCTGTTGAAATGAGGAAGCCTCAGGGACTGCAGCTGCTCCTCAGTCTGTCAGGTTCTGCTCGTGAGCGCCACAGCCGAACCTCCTCTCTGAACGTCTCTGCTGGATTTGGCTTCCCTGCTTCTCTGTGGTGCTGAAGAACCGGGCTGCAGGAGCACCTGACTCTGGAAGCTCTTCCCTTTTCTGGTCAGTAAGTGCAACTGAGTCTTTTAGTGAAGCAGGAAAATCATCTATGAGAGCGTTTGAAATGTTCGACCTCCCACCACTGTTGCTCGTCTTGGTTGTAGAACTAACTAGAATGTTGCAAACAACTAATTGTACATATTGTTTCGCCTGTTTTAATGGAAAATAATTAGTTTGTCTTCTTGTAGCTGTCTTATGTTACTAGAGATGTTTCAGAGTAGGATGAACTTTTCAGACTCAAAAGGCCTTCTGTCTCCTCAGACAGGACAGCCTCTTTCAGTGCTGGCAGAGACGGAGTATTAAATACTGTAGTCAGCAGGCTCAACAAAAGAAAGGAAAAAAGGACTAACAAGCTCAACTTTCTCAAACACAATGCCTTATATTTTTATGCCATTGACTGTTTTTGACACACGTTTTGCTGGTAATGCCTCTTTAACTTGAGATTTGTTGGCGTTTTTGGTCATTTTATGAGGTGAAGGACTTTGGTTCATCTCTGGTTTTATTCTGGCATTTATGCTGCTGTGAAGTTCTTCCCTGAAGGCAGATGTGCTTCATAAGAGTGTGTTTGCAGAAGTCAGACTCTTCTACGAAAACTGTTCAAAAAGATTATGTGTGCAGGTCAGGGAACTTTTGTAATTGCTGAGCTAAGTAGAAAATTCATCCAGAAGTCAGGTCAGGTTGAGAGAGTGTTTTCATGCTCATTAGAGGGTGGAAGCTTCTTTGAGATATACTGACCAGCTTCAACTATCAACTATCAACTATACTATCAGCTTCAACTATGAGATTAATGGAGAAACTCCAGCGGTATCTTGCTGTCTGTAGAGTCTTTCACAGCTCAGTGTTTGGCCCACTAGTATTCTTTTGGTTAACCTGGGACTGTGTACTCCTGAACACCTTAAAGCTCAGACATGATTTCCCATTTCCAGAAATGGCAGACTGGTTTTAACACCCTCCGATAAACTGACCTGGTTGGAGAGCTCCTACCAGTTTAACAGAGAAAACTGAAAGAAGCTTCACTGCCAGCATGGAGTGCTGCAGAGTTAGCTGAGAGTGTGCTGACATAATCTGCATGGTTGTGCCGTGGCGCTTTTCAGAAGATTGGCGGACTCTTTGCAACACCTCTGTAAACTTGTTGAAGAACACTCATCCACTATCATTTCGCTCCATCTCATAAATTAATCTCTGAATGGCTGTTTTACTGCTGGACCAAATATTGATAAGTTTTCTTTTTTATTTATATCTGCAACACTTTAAACTTGGACACAAGATCTATTTTTTTATTTAATAAATTATAGCATTCATCATCATCATCATCATCATCATCATCATCATTATTATTATTATTATTATTATTATTATTATTATTATTATTATTATTATTATTATTATTATTATTATTATTATTTTATTTTATTTTATTTTATTTTTTAAATATTTTTAAAAAATTATATTTAGCACTAAAGCTGAAGTATTTATGAAGATTATTGTCTCCCATGACACTTGAAACGTGATGATGCATTTTGAGGTGCATTTGGCAGTGGCATTTTTAGGACTTAAAAACATTGGGAGCTGAGTTCAGTCCAAAAAAGCTTGGATTTATACAAAATGGTAGAATTTTTAAGTTATTTCAGAATCAAATGAATATCAGATGCGGGACCCTGTGCATTTATTTAGGCTGCTCCTAGGTGCACAAAAAATGAGATAAAATTAAGCAGTCAAAAGTTTTATTTCTAGTACTTTGATTAATTTTTAGTCTTGATTAACTACATTCTCATAACTCCTGCTTTCATCATAAATAGCGTGCAATCAGCAGGTTCAAATCCACAATTTTAATCAAGTATATTGCCAGAATTTCTCAGTTTAAATAAAAGCTAATGATTACTGCACTACTTATTGTCCCAGAGGTCAAACAGATATCAGTGCTCTTTGGTCTATGTGCTGACCACACAATATTGTAACACGTCTGGATACCAGAATACAGTAATGGGTTAAATCATCATTCTGTTTCTGTTTGTTACCTCCCATGGTGCCATGGGTGGATTCTGTGTGCTCCACATCATTCATCATTTACAACAACTGTGTTGTTTTACTGCAGCAACATAACATGAGTCCTGCCAGTGAGCTCTGAGAGACTGCTGCAACTGAGGGTCACATTACTCCTGCAAATTATGAAAGAAGAATAAATTATATTGAAACACATTTGCTGACTAAAAAAAATAACAAAAATTGAGTTCAACTCTATACAGTAAGGTTATGTCTTGGCAGTTATGGACAGCCTGTGTGCACTTTTGTTTTCCTTTTTCTTGTCACAGCAGAGCATCATAGTGTAGACTGTGTGAGTCTCTGACTGAACATTAGGGGTGTCTTACTGGATGATCAGAACTAAGAAAATAAATACCAGAGAAACACACGTCCGACTGAACATATGCCAAAGGGAGATTTATTTTCTGACTCATCTTCAGAACCATGTATTAAAATGTCTCCATTATTTTTCTTTCCAAAAATAGTCTTTTATCAAATGTTGAAACTTGCCTAAACTTGCGTGTTTGTTTCTGTAATTTTGGTGATGGATCAGCACCAGTAGTTTCAGAGGTCTGTTCTTGACTGGATCTGCTCCACAGATACGAGAGAAGCTTTTCTGTGATTGACTTTCAAGAACAGAAGAGGCAAGTCAAAGAGCAGCCCTGAGCCAATCCAGCAGAAGAGCGTCTTTGTCATGTCACATATAGACAGACATCAGAATTATAACCTTGTCACTTTGAAAGCAGTCTGCTATTATCAAACTCAGGTTCAATCTCCCCTTTGCATTATGTTTCTCACGAGTACACGGCAGCTAAGCTGCAGTGGTCTGTGTGGTAAACAGGAAAGGAGGTCTTCTGCAGCAGAGCCATCATCACTGAGGTGTACACTGTGACCTGGTTATCACACACAAGTCTAGCCTGGTCATCCTGCTGGAGAAATCAGGGTTTTGGTGTGAAACACCACATTTTTGTTCATCTGTAGATAAAAACAAACAAACAAAAAAAACATTTCTTTATGAAGTTCTAGAAGCGTGACTGGATTAAAACATCAAAGAGAGAGGATGGTTTCTCTCTCTCTCTCTCTCTCTCTCTCTCTCTCTCTCTCGATCTCTCTCTTTGTCTCTTTTAGAGTTTTGATAAAGTGTTCAAGTCCTTCCTTAATCTCTGTGCTGATAAACAACACGAGGAATAGCCAAGTGGATTGCACCACATTTTACATGGCGGCATTTTCTGCTTTTTATCTTTCTTATTAAATCCAAAGTATTTCCATACAACAGAAGTCTCCTTTCTTTGGGACTTATGTTCCATCTGTTCTCTCAGGTTGAGCAGTGGCCACTTCTCTGCAGCTATCATCTTTATGATATATTTGTTACCTTTCACTAACCGCATTATTTCAACTTTCAACTAGATCGTGTGACTCTCATTCAGATATGGTTTGTGAACTTTAAGAGAAGTAAGAAATATGTCATTTATAGCTGAATTTTTCCTTTGAAACGTTTCTTTGAAGCATGTTGCATTCTGAGTGTTTGGATACAAAGCTGGATGTTTTTAGGAAGATGGTTAAATGTTGATGAAGGAGGCAGAAGTGTAGAGCAGCAGACTGCCTTTTGTTGCAAAGATTCAGATATGACATGCAGACTTTGTGGTCAGCATGTTAATCCGCAGTGAAAACTGAAATGATTAGGCTCAGGTTGTAAAATAAACCAGAAAAACCCTGATCCTTTCGCTCCTCACATGAAAGTCAAAGCAGGTGTTAGTCCACGTGCATGTTTGTGACACACAGTGGGTTGTTTTTTTTTGTTGTTTTTTTTTTTTTTTTTGGGGGGGGGGGGGGGGGGGGGGGGGGGGCAGTTTTGAGATCAAGATCATAAGAAAATTCTAATTAATTTAAATTGTCCAAAAATGGAAGAAAGCATTTCATGTTGTGACCACAGTCTGCAATTCAGCATTCAAATGGTTTCCTGTTCAACTGAAAGAAAGAAGTCTTTTTTTTTAAAGGTCACTTGTTGAGAAGTGAGTCTTTTAGTTAGTTTTGTTTTTTCTTCTTGTAAATATTAAAAAAGGATTCCTGGTATTCTGTCTCAGTTGGATTTCACAGAAGAACAAAAACAGCAGAGATAATGTGAGAAAGGGAATTCCCATGATGCACTTGGCACTACTGCTTATGTTGTTAAAATGCACATTGTGTCATCAGGGAATGCCAGCTTGTCAATAAGACATAGGCCTGATTCACATCTTTCACCTCCTTGATGAGAAATATATTTGTGATTTATAAAAGAGCCACTGTTGCATCTTGTCAGATTTAGGATCTGAGATCCAACAATATCGCCATGAAATCTGGGTTAGAGTCTGGAGCCCAGAGAAAAAGTAGAGCCAGTCTGGATGCTGGACCGGAGGGTGGCAGGGATGAAAAGCCTCCTAACAGAGTCAAGGGACAGTTTTGGAGACACTTTTGCATCTCAGAGCCAGAAACAAAACATCAATGGCTGGAAGCCAGAAGACACCAGCCGAGTACCAGCAGGCAGGCTGATTGAGGGTGTTTGGACTGGGAGTGTTTTTTTTCACAACATAAACAAGATCCTGCACTGTAAAGAATTTCAGTAAGAATGACTGAGATGTAGTAATCTTTTCTTTTTTTTTTTGTCTGCATATATTTTAGTGGTTAGTACCATGATTTGGTAAAACCTTTACCCAATGGATATATATATGGATTTTAATCTTGCAGCAGATATTTTCCATATGGTGCATTAATGTGGGTGTGTGTCCTTCACCAGTCCTCCTAGACAGTTTAATCTCACCTACTTTATCAATGTCTGACCATTCACATATATACAAGGAGATGGAGCGGTACGTATACCTGCAAATGAAGCATAAATAATAATAATAATAATAATGGTGACAAAAGAAACAGAACAGAAACAACAACCCTAAGGGCAATAACACTAATCCTAACATCATTATTGATATTGTAATTAGTACAAGTACCACAAACAATAACAAGGGTAGTTATTGTCATCATAACCTGCCAACAACTCAACCCCCCACCCTGGCAGCCCAGGATCCCCCATGAGCATGTAACCCCCGGCCAGCCCCTCATGCAGGCAAGGAGACCAACCCAAGAGGCACCCACAGCCCCAGGGTCCCCAATCCCACAAGGACCGTCCCACCATCGATGGGGGTCAGAGTTCGAACCCAGGGGCCCCAAGCTGCAACCGGTAGCCCCATCCCAGGCCCCCTCAAACTCCTGACCCCAATCCATGGCATGGGGGTCACAAAGACCAGCTAACCCATGAACCACAAGCCCAAGTGCCCCTGCAACAGCAGCTCACCCCCCCAGGATCCCCCACGAGCATCTAATCCCCCCACCCCCCACCAGCCAGCCAATGGCAGACCAAAGGGGGATGGGGAAGTGGAGTAGGGGGAGAGGGGGAAGGAAGGGAAAATGGGGGCAAGGCAACCAGCACTGGGGAAGGGTCCAAGACGGCAGCCAGCCTCCACCCGTCCCCAACACAACGGCAGCAAACAAACAAGAGGGTGCAGCCCACATCCTGAGGGCCACACTGGGGCTGCCAGATGGTACCCCCCACACCAGGATGCACCAGCCAGCAACAATCCAACACACCACACCACTGAGCAGCTCCCCCCCAGGCCCACCGCAAGCACCAAGTCAATCACCCAAGGTGTGCCCCAGCCCCACACAAGTCCCCAAGGACCCCACCACGAGCATCCCCGAACTGCAGACACACACACCAACAACCCAGACCCCCAGAGGCCCCCAGGGACCCACCCAGCGAGCAGGGCCCAAACACACCCCCATCACTGTGTTCATCTTACAGTAATGTTACCGGAAATCCACTATAATCTGTTTTAACAGTGTATTACTCTGTGCTAGACTAATGTTGCAATACAATAGATGCAGGTTTTAGGTATTTTACTGTCACCAACAAGAACATTGCAGTTTATTTACCAAAGATAAGCAAATAATTTCCATAATGTTCACAGAGAAAAATAAATAAATAAAAACAAGCTGCGTACCCTGCGCTTGAATGAAACATGCACATATTTGTCTACTGGTGGTGCAGCAGTACAGTGCTGCAGGTGGAGGGTAGTTGGTACTACTCATGGCAGCAACTCCTCAACCTGGTGATGGAGCCCAACCACTCACAAATCCAGCACGTCTGGGATTGAGGGCCAGCGCCACATTTGGGGTTCCATGACATTGGTTATCTTATGGGACCTAAGGAGAAATATCTGGTTTTCATAGCTGACACCAGCGTCAAAGTAGAAGAAATTATAGGTAATTGATTCACTACTAAGGGCTGCTTCTTAAAGCACGTCTCCTTTTGACCTTCATATTGAGATGTCCACATCTGAAATAAACAAGCATATTTACTACCTGCTAAATAATAACCTTGAAATTTGTGGTTGCTGTGCTGATAAACAGCAACTCAGTTATGAGTTCCCCTGGAAAGGTCAGAGGGCAAAGCTTAATGAAGTGTTCAGCAGCTCATTTTGCTCTCAGCTGAGGGATAACTGGTAGTAACTGGAGGACATTGTCTGGCTTATCAGCTGCCAACTATGGCATCAGCTGGAACACATGGTTCCTCTGGCTGAGCCATCTCCCTGGTTGGTCGGGACCATTCCCAGTTCACTAACTGGATCTCAGCTCTGCTGAGGTCAAGCTACAATTACCTGACCTCAGCAGAGCTCCAGACTGTGACCACATAGTCACATTTTTAACGTTTTTTTAACCAGTGCAAGTATTTTATTTTCTTTACAACTATTTGCTCAAGTGGGGCCTTCAAATATTTAAACTTCTATGTTGAAAGCGACTGAGTCATGTTGCACATCATAGGCTGCATGGAAACTACTCTAGAAAACATATAACATTTATGTCATTGCAGTGGTGCAACAACAACAGGAGCCCCATGTGCAATGTCACTGTTGGACATTTTACATGGAAGTAAATAGAGATTGACTCTTCGTTGGAGCCAGTGTCTATGATCAACAGAGAAACTGCAACTTTTCATTGTAGATTCAACTCAGAAGTTGTTGGAAGTTGGTATGTTAGTGATTGATATAAACAATAAACAAAACCAAAATTACTTGCAGAAGGAAGACATAAGCAGTCCAACTGCTCCTGTGAGAAATGTCCAGTTTTTAGGCAATATGTTATTATTTGTAAATTGAAGGTTTGTGTTTGGATTTAATTTGAATCCTTATTTGGGCTTATTTTGTTTTTAGGTAAATTTGTTTCTTGTGGCTGAACACAGCGAGGGGAGTTCCGTGAAGGAGACAACGTCCAGAAGCCAGCATGGCTGACACTGTGAACATGTTGCCATTCTTCTACGGCAACGTCACGAGGGAGGAGGCGGAGAGCTACCTGCGCCAGGGTGGCATGGGCACCGGCTTGTACCTGTTACGCCAAAGCCGAAATTATCTGGGAGGCTTTGCGCTGTCTGTCTCACATTCAGGCCGCTGCTACCACTACACCATCGAAAGGCAGCCCAACGAGATGTTTGCAATAGCTGGTGGAAAGAGCCACAGGACCCCCATGGATGTGATTGACTATCACTCTCAGGAGACAGATGGGCTCGTGTGTCTACTGAAGAAACCCTGCAACAGGCCCAAGAACATGCAACCAAAGGTGGGCCCATTCGAGGACTTGAAGGAAAAACTGATCCGGGAGTATGTGAAACAGACTTGGAACCTGCAGGTGAGTTGTAATAACCACGAATGATATACAGTCATTAATGAGAGAGAGAATCAATCAATCAATCAATCACATGGGCAGTACTAAGTACCCCCTGTTCCATCCTTTGTGTTTAAAAATGACAGATGCAGCCAGGTGCAACCAATCATCAGCAAGTGTCCAGATCTGTATAAACTCGGATGTTTTGGCAGTTTGCTGGTCTGCAGCATTCAGGAGTGTGTAAACACAATGCCAAGAGGGAAAGACATGAAAAATTCTTTTAGAGAAGCAACAGTTGCTGCACATGAATCTGGAAAAGGTTATAAAACCATTTCTAAACAACTGGAAAGTATTATTGTGTTGTGTGAGAGATTATTCAAATTATTCACAAGCTAAGGGGTAGTTCTCAGTTTTACCAAGGAGTGGACTTTACTCAAATGTCGGACTGAGGCATACACAGGCAATAAATAAATAAAGGAAGGGCCACATTTAAGACTCTACAGACATCTGATAAATGTTCTGAGTTTATTCTTGGGAGGGTTTCCAGGAGAAAACCTCTTTCTTCTAAAAAGAACATAGTAGCACAATTGAGGCTTGCAGAACTGCATCCAACCAAAAGACTAGAAGTCTCCACAATGCCTTATTGACAGATGAGACCTCAGTGGAGATGTTTGGCCTTAATGTCCAGCACCATATTTGGACACAGCCAAAGACAGCATTTTTGCAGTAACACCTCATGTCTGCTCTCATGCACAGTGGAGGAGGGTCGATGGTTTGGGCTTGTTCTGCAGCCACAGGACCTGGGCAGCTTGCAGTATTTTAGTCAACCACAACCGCCTCTGTATACCAGAGTATTCTTGAATCAAATGTCTAAGCTGAAGTTACATTGACACTGAGCAATGTAACAGGACAATGATCCAAAACGCAGCAACAAAAAAGTTAAAATATTCTGTTAAGTTATGGGTTTTATGAAGAGGAAGGATAACGATGTACTCTACTGTGTTCAGTTCAGCGCTCTTACCTTTTTGATGTTGGTGAGATGCCTTTTGAATAAAGTGCTTATGGTCAGTCACTTTTTTTTTTTTTGTTAATCAAAACATGAACTGAAAAGTTGTCTGAGAGCAGAGCAGTTTCTACCATTACTGGTTCTTTGATGTTTGAGTTGAACAACTTGCTGATGCTGAAACACAGAAAATCCCTTGGTCATAGTCAGTGAAGTCTTACTTCACTTCCAGAAAAGTGTTTCTTTTGCTCAACTGCATCTTGCACACAACAACAACTTCTCCAAAGAGAAGTGTGTACAACTTCATAGTGTCATATGTGAAAGCATGGGGCTTCCTATAAAGCCACACAATTATCAATTCTTGTGTAGTCTTATGGTATGTGTGTGAGCTGTGATATTATAATGAGTCAGGGTGTCGTGTGTGTGTGTGTGTGTGTGTGTGTGTGTGTGTAGGGAGCAGCTCTGGAGCAGGCCATCATCAGCCAGAGGCCTCAGCTGGAGAAACTCATTGCAACCACCGCTCATGAAACCATGCCCTGGTTCCATGGATCAATAACACGTGAGGACTCAGAGCCAAGGCTTCAAAATGGCCCCCGCACAAATGGAAAATTCCTGTAAGTACCTGACTTTGGGCGTATTTTAGAACTTTTGGCTGATTTTATAATACAGTTTCAATGATCAACTTATTGACACTGATGAATCCATTTCCCCTTTTTGACTCTAAAGTCATACTGCACCCTTTAAAAAAAGTTGATGCAAATGTTCAGTTGTTTGTTCTGTGGAGCTTAAACTTTATCTGATAAAACATCTCACTGAACCATTTCAGTCATTTCAAATAGGCATTCTTTGGCAAATGAGCAGATGTCTGACAGCAAAACAACCATCTCAAATCCTGAGTTAGAAAAAAAAAAACATCTGGAGGGATTTAATTTATTTGATTTTTTTTTCTTTGACATTATGTCAACACTCTCTACAGAACTTAGACAGAACACTTTCTGAGATGAAAGTACGATGTAGCTTCAGTAAGGAGGCAAGATGTTCAGGTTGTATATGACAGGACATCAACTGTCACTGGTTAAAATTAGTCTTTCGAAGAGACTAATTTTAGAGTGTCTGTAGTTCAAAGTGTGACTGAAATGGAAGCAGCACTGCAGTTTGAAGACAAAACCCTTTTTTGTGTGTGCTGGTGGCGAGAAGCTTTCAAGAAGTCATTTCTCTCACTGCAGTCAGTGTTAATGCGTGTCCCTGAGGAGCTCAGCAAGGAAGGAGAAGAAAGAGACCCATGACTGGGTGAACATGGGTGAACGGATAAGAAATAGAAATGTGCTGTTTTCTAGCAAAATAACCAGACTTGCTAATCCAGGCTAACTACAGTACAAGATATGCTCTTTTATTGTTATTTCAAAGATACTTATATGAAGTATAAACATGACATTTTTTACACATAAATGATCTGTAAGCACAAAGACTGTGCTCATGGCTTTCCTTTTCTAATCAAACATTTTTAATGGAGGGCTGTGAAGACATTAGGAAGAATTCAGACCTACTGCGAATGGTGTTGGATTAAGGCCAACTAAGAAAAGGAAACTAAGAATAAGAGAACATGGTATCCAATCTGACTTTCACTGTAGCATTGATTCACTTTTTTGAAGGTTGTACAATATCACAACATTCATTTGCATGCAGAGTTCATCATTAATTCTCTAAAATCTTGTATTAACAATAAAGAGTTGGACTGATGTGTCAAGATTTTGTATTTACTACAGTGGTATTGATGAATGTTATCATTCTATGAGGGGCAATTTGTCATTCAATTCATATAGAAGCTCTGAATAAGCAATAGATGGGCGATAGACAACAACAAATAAAACTTGCTTTTGAGTTTTCCAATCAGGGTGATCAAGGCTAAGAGTAAGACTTTCAAA
>JAOWBL010004397.1:0-11177 GCA_028564865.1 Zenarchopterus dispar | reverse complement strand
ACAGTGACTGATCTGCTGACCTTAGAGCTCTCCTGGGCAAGTAAACATGCAGAAGTTCTGTAAGGTATGGAGGAGCACCACCACTTACGACCTTAAAAACAAGCAATCAGATTTTGAACTCAATCCTGGAGGGGACTGGAAGCCAGTGCAGAGAGGAAAGAACAGGAGTGATGTGGTCTCTCTTTTTAGTGCTGCTCAGCAAGTGAGCAGCAGCGTTCTGCACCAGCTGCAGGCATTGCAGTGAAGACTGATCTAATCCAACATAGAGAGAGTTACAATAGTCAAGCCTTGTTGTAAGAAAGGCATGGACAACCCTTTCGAAGTCATTGGTGGAAAGATAGGGCTTGAGTTTTCCTAACAGTCTTAAATGATAAAAAGCACTCTTCACAACTGAGCTGATCCGTCTATCAAATTTAAAGATCCTTAGCTGGTTTTAACTATTTAATATTCATTTCATTGCTGAGTTGGGAGAATGATAAGGAATGTAACTTAAACTGTGGCCAGTAGCAAAATGATCCATCAGGGGTAGTCTTTTCCACATAATGTGCTCAGTCCCGATTTTAATGGAGACAATGTTGTCACAGTCATTGTCTAAACAAAATGTCTATTACACAAACAAACAACACAAACCTTCTCCTCCAGATCAGCCTTTGTGACGAGGATCTCTTCAGAGTGGACAATCTGCCTGTTACTCTTCAATTTTTGACCATTTTTATCAATGATCTTCGATATCAACAGACAGCCATCTTCAGACACCGTCAGCAGGAACTGATCATCATATGTGATCACCATCTGGGAACAAACTCAGTTGGGTCAGAGCCTTTAATCACATAAAGTTATGTTATGGTTACAATCATAAATTGTCTCAGTATTAAGCTGCTCTATTTCAAGGTAAGAATTGCTGCCTATTCTTCAGTTTGGTGTTTCTTCTAACCTTGGTGACAGGGCCACAGTGGGCCTGCTGCATGATCCATTCCTTCTGGATGGGTAACGGATATGTAATGGCTCTGATTGTTCCACTGGAGGTTCCAGTGAAGACGACCCGACCAGAGTGAGACACTGCAAGAGCAGTGTGAGCTACGTCATCACCTGGAACTTCCCTCAGAACCTGCAGAACCAATGACAAACACACACGAAAGGATTCATGCTAAGTACTTGATTGGGAAGACAAACATGAATTCAGGCTGTTTTTTTTAAAACATTTTTTAGTGGGTGACATTAAATGATTTATTACTAAAATTAAGTTCTCTGTCTTCTTGTCACTTGGTAAGACTCAGGTTTGGGAATAACTATTGCTGCTGGAGCTGGGATAGGCTCCAGCAGACACCACTGACCCTGTACAGGATGCAGTGGGTATAGAAAATGGATGAATGATGCGTTACCAAATGTGAAGCAACAGAAGCAAATCCTACATTCAGTGTAATGATAAAGTGATAAAATGATATCTTTACCCTACAGTGTGAAGCGCCTCAAGGCAACTTTTGTTGTGAATTGGCGCTATATAAATAAAATTGAATTGAAGTGAATTGAATTGATCCTTCTGTGGTTGGAGCACACCCTTCTACATACAGCACTCTCTAAGTTTAAAGAAACTCAAATTACAGGCATTGTATCCATCTTTCTCAGTACAAATATGTTGACATATTGACTCTTAGACCAGGAACCAAATGACTCACTTTCTTCCAAACTATTGCTCTTCCTCATGAGCGACAGATCAGACTTGTAACTGAGGATGAGCTTCCTAAAACCAAGTCATATGTTTCACTACAAGGTGTTGAAAGTCTTGAGATTTCATTGTGTCCTGCAAAAATTCAAGGTATAGCTCCAGCGATGTCTCATCAGTACAAAGAGCATTCCCTATGATTTGTCAACACGCATCATAGTACATCTGAGTCTGGCTTCTTTAAGTTTTTCTTTTAATGGTGGAGTCCTCCTGGATCTTTTATCATGAAGCTCATGGTTGTGACGTACCATGACCTTGGAGTTCAGCTTCAGTTTCTTTGGATGTTTTTCCTTGGTCAGTTTCTGGCATTCACATTATCCTTCATATCAGCCAGGGGTTGCATGCTCCCCTGTCACAGCAGCCCGAGAGGTTGACTACAGTCCCATAAACCTTATGTTTGTTAATAATACTTGAAACTGTAGTCACATGAACATAAACTTGTTTCAAGATGTTCTTATACCCTTTACCTTTGACACAGTTTATTATTATTTTTCTTTCACTCTGAACTTCTAAGACAACTTTCTCATTTTGCATAATTCTGGTCCATGTTCAGTGTCACACAATGATGCAAACACAGTGGTGAGAACTCTTTCTTTAAATAGGTTGAAAGGCTGATTAAAAAAATGCATTTAAGACACCTGTAAACCTGTAACCACTTTTCAGGAGGAATAAAGCATTGCTTTAGTGAGCTGTGCCAACAAATGTCTCCACATCTGTCCATAAATACTATCATGTGCTGCTCTACTCTTAATGCTGCATAGAGCAGCTTAACTCCAGCGTGTTTACATACCTCACAGTTTTGGATCTCTTTCAGGTTGAAGTCGGTTCCCACAGCCAAGATGGTCTTGTAGTTTGAAGAAAAAGCAACACCTGTGTAGCTGCAATGCTTGAGGATGCTCTCTGACTGCCGCTTCCCTGTCTCCATGTTCCACTCATACACTGCTCCGTCCATCCCACAGGACGCCAGCCGCCAGTCATCCAGGCTCCATTTAAGGCCAAGTATCTGGTTGGCAGGCAACCATACAGACAGACAGGCGAAGATGGGTAGAATGGCAGAATTGTGGACTATGGACAGACAACAACTAATTTGGCTAGAGATCTGATAGACATTAATATACTCTCCTGGCCAGCTCACCTTTCCAATGTGGCCTTTCAAATTGAGAATATTCTCAAAAGATGTAACAGAATAGATGCGAATGATGTTGCCATCGACAGCTGCAAACATGTGGCCACCATGGCTAAAAGCACACTAAAGGTGTGGAGAAAGACAGAGAAATAGTAAGAATTATTGTAGCCATCATAAATTTGGATTTACTGTAGACATAATAAAAGCACACACACAGTATGATGTACCTCTTTGCAACCACGCACTGTGAACTCCATGGAGGTACGGATGTCATTAAAAACCAGGTTCATCAACCTGAGTTTGTCTGAAAAGCCCACCAGGATGAAGAGACCAGTGGGATGTAGAGCTACACTGTGTGTCTCCTCCTGGAACTCCTTGTAAAACTCTAACTCCCTTGGGGTAAAAAAAACAGCAAGGAAGAAACACAAAAGTATGTTTACCATTTTTAAGGGTTAAATTACCTGCCTGAGAAGAAAAAGCATTTTATGGAAAAAAATGCCATGAGTTTTTACTTTGTCAGGTAGTTCCATATGCGGACAGAGCAGTCGAGAGAGCTTGTGGCTACCAGGGGCTTGCGAATGCAGATGGACAAACCAGTGATGGCACGTGAGTGGAAGGGCTGGGACAAAAACTCAAAATGTAGATCTTCCCCCTGATGGACATAGTTGAACAGGTTCTATGAGCCTCAGCAGAGAAAGTCAAAGGAATGCTGCTCTTAAGCTTTAAAGAGGGATGAATGACAACAGGAACAATGTGCAAAAGGAAGATACGTGATTTATACATATCTAGCGCTCTTAAACTAAATCTTTAACTTTTGTACAAAACTCACCTATAACACTCATACAGAGCTTCCTATTATATATATATATATCTATACACACACCCTACACACACCTATACAAAATATAGCAGCAGACTGGGGAAGAAGGGTGTCACAAGTCAGTTTGAATGCAGCATTGCTGTTGGTGCATGATGGGCTGGTCTGAGTATTTCAGGCTTGATCAGGTGAGTGTTGATTTCTCCAGCAAGATTTAAATAGGAGGGTCAGACTTTAATGGAAAAAATATCAAAGTATGGATCTATCATGCCTGGTATCAGGAGTTTAGGGTAGTAACGGTGGTGTGACAGTGTGGGAGATAATTTCTTGGCACATATTAGACCCCTTAGCATCATATAAACACCACAGCCTACTTGAGTATTACTCCCGCCAGTTTATGGCCACAGTGTATCCATCTTCTGATATGCAACATCACAAAACTCAAATGAACTTAAACTAGCTTGAATTAGTTTAAGATGAAAATGAGGTCACTGTAATCACAAAACCTCCACAGTTGTCAGCTCTCAATCCAACAAAGCACCTTTATGATAATTCTGCTGCAACCGTGTAATAACATCAAATGAACATGAATCAAAAAAAAATCTCTGTGGAATGTTAGCAGCACCTTGTTGAACACCAACAATCTATCTAAAGTCCTCCCTGATCATGCAAAGAGGGCTAGAAGACACAGGAAGAAGTACACACAATACTTCACAAAAATATTACAAATCCTACTTAACATCATAATGTGCTGATCTTTTCTAAATGCATAAAACATAATGTGAAGCTGATGGGAAAGATCTTAATGTTTTGTTGCTGTTCACAAATCACAGGAAAACGTTAATAAAGTAACATTTTTGTAGATATCAACATTCATCCATATCCTCAGTTCATCCAATAGATTTGGGCAGATTTTTAGATGGTTATCCAACAATCTAAAGAGTGTTGAGCCATGTGAAAAATGGGACTAAAGAGGGAGAAAAGTGTGATTAAAGAAGGGGAGGGAGGGGGTAATTGTTAAAAATTAAAAAAAATGAAACAGCTGAACTCAACAACTAATACTTTCAAATCAATTTTTTACAGCAGTAATTTTTTATGAAAAAGGTCAAATAAAGATTGCAGATAGTAACAGAGCTCTGTTGAACAACAACATCATGTGGATGTGAATGCAACCCAAGAACAAACCAGCGTCATGGATACCACTGAGGATTATGTATTTTTCATGCAGTGCTACTGACAATTTATCCTCTGCTTGTGGTGGTACAGGCACACTTGTCTCTGCTTTACCCTGCTCTTATCACTGGATGAAATGTTGGCGCTATACAGCTGTCCTTGGTTAGTGCTGATGGCCAGAGTCTCTTCTGCTGGACTGATGCATATGGTGTCAATATCCTGGCATTCTGCTGGAGTTAAATTATTGCCGTAAGGATCTGGAGGGATCTGAAACAAACAGAAACTCTTGTAAACTCAAAGCTCCCTGATGTTTTCATTTGGGAGGTGTAGTTTTACCTGTATCTGCCTGCTTTCCCTGTAAATGTCCTCCTCTGTCTTTTCAAACAGGCATACGGTGCCAGGACCCATAGTGCACACAAAGCCCTTGGAATAAGACAGAATAGCCGTGACACGTAAGACATTTGGACCTTCGCTGACATCATTTTCTTGGATCCTTTTCACCTCTAGTTGCCTGTGTAGGAATTATAATGAAATGTTTCACAAAGCAATCACAAGCCAAAGGTGAAGCAAAATAATTGAGATAATTTGCATCAAACATAGTTTTTGTAATGAGGGCAGCATCAGTATGAACCCATTTAATCATTCCTTCATGGAACTTCACTTCCACACAATTGAAACTTTGAACTGAATTCCAGTAGATAATGTTTCTACTTTGGTAAGGAAAACAACTACCCAAAACTGCTGGATTATTATTGTTCACTTAGAGGCATGAACTAACAAACTATTTCTGTAGCAGAGCCCCAAATAAACAATTAGATACAGCAGTACTCATTCAAGTATAATAGCTAAATGCCCATAAAAAAGAAAATATGTTCTCTTATACACTTGTTGAGATATACTCTTGATCCTTGTACCTAGTCATTTCAAAATAAAAGTATGACATTGAAAATAAAATTCAAAATCTTACCTGTCAGTGTGTCCCAGCACAGCTGAAGAAGTCATCTTCATCTCTTTTCGCAGGTCCCCTGATTCAAACACAAGCAGCCTGCCTGTGTCCGTTCCAGCCATGACCCTACTATCTGACATCCATGCATGACACAGGAGGTTCAAAGACTCAACTTTTGCAGGGCTGCATTGTTTTAGGACTCCCTCTGAGTAACGAAAGAGCTTGAACACACCACTGCCGCTCACACAAAACTGCATGTTGTTGTGAGGGTTGAAGCTTACCTGATGAGTCAATACAGTATGTTCAGTGTGTACACTGTGTATTAAACCTGTGGATGCATTGATAAAGCATAAATGATTCACCTGGGCTGCAGGATTGTTTGAGGTTGATGTCTTTACTGTTGCCAGCACTTTGTTTTTTTCCCAAAGCCAGAAGATCAACGTCCACTCCGGGTCCCCTGTTTGGCCTATCAGGTGCTTAGAGTCAGGGGAGAACGCCATGCATAGAAACTCCTTAAAATGTAGATCTCCAGTACTTAGAACTTTTCTCTTCCTGCCCTGCTCATGCTGCAGGTCAAAAACAGTGACAGTGGCCATCTCACCACACTCTGACACTGCCAGGTAACGGCGGTTTGCGCTGATGGCCAAAGCATGCATCTGTTTAATTCTGTCTGAACCTGCAGAAACAATACACAAATAATTACCAGTAGAAAAATCAAGCAAGTTTAACAAGACAAATAATGTAAACAGGACATTATTTATGATATCTAAATATCAGAGGAACTAATGATATGTTATAATGAAGGGTACGTTATAATGAATGGCTGAATGAGGAAAGACTGTGGTGTTCAAGAAAACTAATTCAAAGACAACATAGATTATACCACAAAATAAATAAATCAATGAATAAATTAATATCAGTCAGGATACCGGAAATGAATCTCTGAGATCTCTGGACGTAGTTGTGGCATACAAAGCTGTTTCCACTGGCATACAGGACTGTTTTCTCATCAATGAAACACAGATTGTTTCTCACACCTGTCCGTAGACCGAAAATGAAATGAGGCTGTGATACCACAGAGGCCATGTTTGTCCTTTTTCTTTTTCTTCTTTTTTTTAAATTTACGAACACACTTTTAAATCACTAAAACCTACCAAGGATCTCAGAAATAACGAAATCTTAAAGATAATGTTAATTTAAACTGGAAAAGAAAGAGACTCAAATGAAAATAAATAAGAAGCGCAGGAGCCTGAACAATAGTAGGTACAATAGTGCATAGAGTCTCGTCGCTAGGCAACGGCAGCCCTGGAGATCTCGCGAGAATATCTACGCTAACGCGATTTTCCTTCAGAAGAAGTCGCGCATCAATCTGAGGACAAATACGGACAGAATTTTACGTTAATTTTAGCTGAGAAAAATGAAGCATGAATTTTCAACATTTAATGGGTCTCCAAGACTTCACACCAGAGGAATAAAGAAGAAACGAGGTTCAGTTATCTCCTGCTCATGGAGGACTTTGTCATCACTGAAGCTAAATAAATACAAGATTTCAGTTGTTGTAGTTAGGCTTCATTATGGTCAAATCATGAAACATGGCAGAAGAAAACCATATTAACACGTTACTGAATGAATACCACTTTCTTAATCTTGTTTTGTAGGGATTTCAATTCATTATTTCAAACTTTGAGATTAGTTGAGGAAAACCGCACAAGGAAGAGTGATCTCCACCCCCACAAATACAAAACACTAAATAGACAAACATTTCATTGTAACAATGGTAATTTTTTAACGATAATAATGAGAATGTTTGCTAAAATATCATTTTATCCTATCTCGAAATAATGCAGAAAAAACAATCAGAAAGAAAAGTGAATCCCAAATCCCAAAAATCTTAGAATGGTATGTTTTGTCATATTGTAAATCAAATCTGTTTGTGTACTCATTGTTCACTTTTTGCAACCACTTTTTAGGTTCAGCTGCCCAAAAGTATGACAACATCTGAAAACAAATGTGTTGATTCACAATGTCGTCACAAGATCTTAATAGTTTCTGTTTTCTCTGATCCTGCTGGACCTGTCAGGTAGCAGCTTGTGTTCAGACAAAACCAGTGGAAAACCCACCAGACTTAATGACTGACCCTCAGTTAGTGGGATAATGACCAGGAGAGTTACTAAGATATTCATATTCATGTCTGAATTCTATGTTCAGTATTAGCAGATGTACAAGTCCTCATTTATTTATGTATATACATGTTTACTGAGGTAATGGTCAATGTTATCCTTCAGAGATCCTTCAAAGTGGCTATCATAAATTTCTCCAAATCCCTCAGACAGGTTCAAAGTCCATCCAAAGCACCCACAAAGACAACTGAGAAAGATCACAACTATGCCCACAGACAATTTTAAGTCACCCTATCAATCTAATATGCATGTTTGATATTGTAGAAAGAAAAGCATACACGAAAGGAATATGCAAACTCTACAGAGAAAGAACCCAGCAACGATTCAAACAGGCAATATTTTTTTCCATGAGGCACACCAATGTGTTGTTCTAACTTCTCTGTTCCCAAAACAGAATAATATAAAATAGAAATATTATTATTAATAAAGCCACTTCTCGTGACATAATTCCATTGTTGATCTGTTTTCTGATATGTTTTTCCTTCCAAAGGCAGCAGTTGATTGATATCATCAAAGCTGAAAATGTATTTCAACCACAGGCAGGAATACTGGCATGCCAGCCACTTCCAGCACATCCTGTATCAGTGTTTCTCAATTCCAGTCCTCATGGGCTGCTGTCCCGGATGTTTTAGATATTGCCCTGCTTCTTCACACCATGACACAAGTTGCTGTATTATTGTTCAGACCTGGATGACAGCCTGTTAACCACCATGAATGAGGGTCAGGTGTGCTGAAGCAGGGCAACATCTAAACATCCAGGACAGCGACCCACGAGGACCGGAACTGAGAAACACTGTCCTGTATTGTCCTCAAGAGGGCAGTATCACAACAAAAGACACAAGCAACAATGTCATAAATAAACATCATAGAAAACATTTTCTATTCCATATTGCAAAGTAATCATGCTGTAGTATTACCAAGACACAAGCCACTTGGCCTGTGTGTGTGTGTTCCTGTGTGTGCATGTGTGTGTGTCCTCTTCTTCTAAAGAGCTTTTTTTCAAGAGCCAGAAAGACACACTTTGGTCATCCAGTGACTGATGCCTCATCTGGCATCTAAAAAAGTAGTTTTCTCTGTGTTTGCCAGCAGATTCAAAACTATTGCTTACCTCTCTTGTTTCATATTTTCCAGTGAGAAGATGAGTAAAAATATCAATCAGTCAATCCGTTTTTATTTGTTTAGCACATTTATACAACAAAGATTGATCAAAGTGCTTCACAACATCTTCAAACACATAAAAACTAAACATGAAGGATAAAAATAATAATGCATACACTAACCAAACAATCAAAAATATTCCAGCATACATAGTGCTGTTATGTGCTAAATGCCATTCTGAATAAGTGGGTTATGAGTTTGGATTTGAAACACGGCGGGTCATTGAGGGTCGTAACCTAAGTGACTTTGTGTTCCAGAGAGTTCCAGACACAAGCAACCACAAAAATAAAAAATAAAAATTTGATCATCCTACTTTTTCCACCTTGACCTTGGGACCTCTAACAGTTATAGGCCAGGTGAACACAGAGCTCTGCTGGACTGGACTTTACTCACATTTTTTTCACCTGAGCCAATAGGACACGTCTTCTGACAGACTGCAGACTGTCAATATTGAGAGACAGTATTCCCAGATACCAGATGGACATTAAGTTCACAGAAAAACTGTACAGAAGCCAAGTTTCTGAGTTCTCCCCCTGCTTGAAATCAGAAGAGCTCAAGATTGGGTAGCTGAGTATAAATGATTATTTTCACATGTCTGTGTTGCTTGTGAGGACTTACTACTGTGAAGAGTTGGGTATATATAAGGTCAAGAGAGGATCGGATAGCGACTAGAGATAGGGAAAGTCAAATCTAAGTGTGCAGCAGCTCTTGTGTGTAGTTGTGATAGGGCTCATGAGATGATAGGCATCATGACACCCAGTTTTGTTTGAAGGACATGAAAAAAATGATTTATAGTGGAGCCAAAGATCAAATACACAGAGTGAATTAATCAATAGGATTGCTAAAAAAAATTGACATTCTTTTTAAAATATTTGAGTATAGGTCTTCTGTTTCATTGACTTCCTCTCAGTACAGCTCAATTTTCAAAGCAATGACCTCACTCAAAGAGTGAGGAAATGAAAAGGAGAGACTTCCCCAAGGATCTGAACAACCCACATCTAATAATCCTATTATCATATCTGAGTGGTCTGAGTACTCGGAACATCCTGACCACATCAGCTTATTAATGACGAACACATGTCTAGGCTATTGATTAAATGTGTGACGAGACTCAGCCCAAAAAGGTTCCAAAGAAAACCACATGAGAACCACAAATTTCTGATGAGGTGGTGGTCCTTAAAACACTGTTTCCTTCTAATGTTTAGCTGACATCACTGAAGCCATGCCTGAAGCCTGGAGGCCACCATGCAGATGGAACTTGATTAGATAGATGTGGCTGACAGCTTTGGTTGAGTTAAACTGATCCCAAAATGATTTTCATTTAACCACCTTGTAGTCCTCTGTGCCCCCCAGCAGGTCTCACTTCTCACTCTAAATCCAGCAGCTGAAGCAAAGGATGTGGCTGAACATCAGTCATTAAAAAACATGAAAAAGAGTTTCTTACGTAATGACCCAGATGTAAAACATATTCCTAAATTATTCATCTACCTTGGTCTCTCCTTCTCTCCTATTTTCACAGTATCAAGACCACAACTCCTATTGTGCTCTAACGAGATTATTATGGGCTCCTAAATTTAGGTTCTCCTGAGGGCCAGATGTTGGCCAGTGGGATCAAACATGGTCACATTGCTAAGTAAGCCACAAATACTCAGTGGTTGTACATATTCCCACATACCTCATCTGGAGAAAACCACAATCTACAGTAACCACAAATGTGGACACACCCACATATTTCTGTGTGATGTTTGTTGTTGTTGTTTTTTTTTTTTATAAGGAAGGTATAATTAGGCTTTCACACCATAGACTTTAAATTCCTGGATACATCATAAGAAGTGTTGGATCTACCACTTACACTCTTGTACTCATTACTGCACCCAACTTTCAATGAGCAGCTCAGGTTCAGATATCAAACAGTTTCACCATGAGGGCACCAAATGTCCCATTAATTTAATGCATCATATGAAAATATCTGCTGCAAGACATACATACATACATACATACATACATACATACATACATACATACATACATACATACATACATACATACATACA
>JAOWBL010004396.1:0-11177 GCA_028564865.1 Zenarchopterus dispar | reverse complement strand
ACACACACACACACACACACACACACACACACAATAGAAGACCACCACACCCAAGAGTGCGCAAATGATTCCCCCTGAGCTTCACCGCTTGTTTTTACCTCCACCTCTCCTGTCCTCCGTCCCTGTAGTTAAAGATCTTTATGGGTGAGGGAGTGGTCCGAGTATATGGCGAGGGGATGGGCTCTATCAGCCATCCCTGGAGGTAACAAAAGGTCAAGGACTCGTATATTTCATCTCAGGCAATTATCCTCTTGTTCTAACCTGGCTTTCGTCTGTCTCTCCATCTCACCCTTTTACCCCCTGCGCTCCATCCAGCCCTCTAATCACATCCACTCCACCTCACATGTACGCCCACACACGCCTTACTCCTCACACATCTGCATACAGTCCCACACTGGCCTTCATTTGAACAGCAGAAAGTGAATGATAAACTGCATTTGTTAAATGAAGAGTTAAGTCTGGTTTACAAAAAAAAAAAAAAAAAGACACACAAGTGAACATTTCTCTTTCTCCAGATATTTCCCATTAGCTGAAATCATTTCTGAGTGCCCTGCGTTGAAACAGATTTGCAGAAGGCACTTAAGTCACGGCAGGGTCGGATGTCTGAGTCTGTGGTATTGTTGTATGATTGGGTGACCCCTGGGGTACAGTCCAGATCAAGTCCAGAGGGAGGAGAGGCTTTGACTAGGCCTGACCTTCTAGCTTTCTGGTATGCTAAACACGCAGCAGGAAACAAGTACAACATCTATCTGCCTATAAAAGAGGAACTGTTTGCCTCCAGGCCAGGATGTGAAGGGACTCTGCAGAAGATAGAGAGCCGAGCTGCCCCTGCAGCCTCCAGTTGTGTGTATGTGTGTGTGCGCTGAGAGGCAATGGTGGCGGGGGTATCAAGTGTGGGTGATATTGGCGATTAGTTCTAAGAGGCACAACAATTAACCCTTCGCTTCTCAGTGACCCCCTCATTCCCATACTTAACCTCTCCCAGAGGTCAGAGGGCAACAGGCTCTAAGTGGCCTGTGAGTCTCTAACGCGGCGATTCACAAATGAATTGGTGACAGTACAGAGAGAGCAGCCCTGTCCTCAGCCACCGCCAGAGCTGGATCTGTAGGGACATAACTACGAGTGTCACGGTGCAGGTTTCCAAAATAATTCATAATTACTGAGAAAAAACAACAGATGTGATTTCATGTGACAGCCAACTTCTCCAGAAGTCAGTTAATACATATGCATTTTTGTTATTCTTGGAGCAAGCTTGATTTAAAAAAGAGAAAATGCAGAGTTGGAGTCTTAAAAGTGGTTGATGTTTTTGATTGTAACTTTGGTCTGAAGCACTCTGTTCCTAAAGCTGCAGGCTCCATAAAAACGTCACTTCTAGCAGAAATGTCTTGTGATAACATTTTCAAGTTCTTTCAAGAAAAACACTGTAATGTTGTACTCACTGACAAGTGAAATTAAGTAACAAGCATGACACGTCTAGTATAAGTCAAACGTTTTGGCACAGTTATCCACTTAGAACGAATCGATAGGCTTTTTTTTTCAACTTTTAAGTTAAATGAAATTAATTCAGCTTTTTGTTGAATTTGCAGTGTTCAACCTGCTACCATTTCAACCCAGCTACTATTCCCATCATGGTCATTGACACTCATCTTTCATAAGACATTTAAAAAGGGGCAAACTGACCTCAGACAGGAAATAGATAGAGAAGTTTTGATGGAGACCTTTTTCCTACTTGTTTTCCTGAATGACAATTCCAGTCTAAATTTCCACTGAACAGAAAGTCAGCCAGGACGGCTCAGTCACTGTGACACATGAACTGCGCTCATACCTTGTTCATGACCAGCCGACCCGCCTCCACTCTGATTCCAGGATGATGAGTGTGCCACCAGAAGGGACTGTGGGCTGGGTATCCCCTGCATGGAGACCCCCTGGATATTAGTACAGACCGCTGGAGCCAGGCTGCTTGTAGTTGCTCCCCGGAGAGGCTGAAGGAGGCCTGATGAGAGGTCTACAGTTCAGGATCCGGGGGAATGTTTTGGAGATGATTTTTCAAGCAGCTATGGCGTCACAGACTGTGGAATTTAATCCGGCGTGGACACATCTGCTCAGTGTATTCAATTAGTACATTACAGATGAGTGTTTATTTTACGTGACAAGGACACATAATACAACCCAGAGCAGAGAAAGGAGGGATGTTAGACTCTTTACAGAGTGCAAAAGACTCAAACACTGTCCGTGTGGGCATTTAAGGTTCAAAAAGGTTTTTGACAGCTGAACTCAGAGTGAACAATAGTCAAAGAGTCTGAAGAAAGAGACATCTCCACAGTCTCTGACAGACCCTGTCAGCATTCATACTGACATGAAAAGAAAGACTGAAAATGAGGAAAAAACTACAAAAACACAGCTGGTGACTGTGAGATGAGAAGAAAAAAAAGTTTGGGGTTTGAGTTGTGAAAACACAGTCTCGGTCTAGTTTGAATACACCAGTCCCCTGTTATGAGGGGAATTACAGTCAGCTGTTTCCTCCGTGCAGTCATGCTGGGGCTTTAACTCCCACCACGGTTCGAGGTAATGTAACGGCATAATGCCACATGCAGCACAGGTCAGCGTCTCATTGCAGCAATACATTGAATTCAAATGAATTTGTTTGCGCTCCCTTTACGATAATAAGCTTTGCTAAATCTGCCGCTTTCACAATGAATCATCCGCCAGCCTGGAAAATAAGATTGTAGTCCGGTTAGCAGACGGTGATTCACTAGAACTGCACCACTACACCTGGTTCAAACCCAGTTTTCTATGGGATTTAGGTATTTTTTACAGTCATTTGTATAACTTTTATTTTCGAGAAAAATTGTCCATCTTTAACTCCACCTCTGCACCACCACCGACTCGGTTTATCCTTTTTAAAGTGCTGCCCTTTTTCCGAAGCAGAAAAGAAAAAAAAGTTATTGCTGCTGGAAACTCAATCTTCAGATGTCTGTTGGTTTAAGCAAGTTTGATTTCCTGCATTTATTTCATGGTTTTTGATCCCTGCTGCCTCTGAATGACTGCTGACAGAGGAAAAACACACTGCTGTCCACAGATTGGACCACCGCAGTCATTTTAGAGGATGTTAAAATCTCACAAACCTTTAAAGATATCATTGTGGTCTAAGGAAATGAAATGATAAATACATGCTGGCTTCACTTAGAGTAATACATGTGTCTTAGATTTGACAAGTGGGAAATACATTTACCATTGATGTGTCAGATGTACGAACTACACATCCCTTATATAAAATGGACTTTTTGAGTGATTTATGACCGATATCAGCGGTGAAGGAGTCTGGCGGAGGGCAGGATCTGTTGCTCTTTTCCTCTGTCCAAACCTAACAACTGATTACAGAGAAGATGCCCAGATTGGCAGGATCGTGGCGTCCACAGGAGATTATTGTTTGAATTACATGGACGTAAGAACAGTCTTTATGTCTGCAGGCCTGTCATTAGCCTGGTGTGTGATTCTGCTGGTGCTTCATTATGTTGTTCTCAACCGCATGCACACGTTTGCACTTGCGGACAAGAATGCATGCAGAGCACAACCCCACATGCAAGCGGGATTTCAGTTGTCCACACTGTATCACATGGAGCATGCAACACTGTGGTCCCATTCTGGTTGGCTACTTGTATGGTCAGAGGAAGTGCAACAAAGACTATTGCAGATGCCCTGAAAAGAGCAAAACTAAACTGCTATGCTACTGGTAGCGAAACATGTGCAATAATAGCTGTCATAAAGGGCTTTAACCCAAATTTAGACAGACTGATCTTATTTTAACACTGTCATCTCCTAAACTCTGCCAATAACTGACCAGTCAGCCGGTACCACACAAATGCTAACCACACCATAACCCAAATCCTGGACTTAGAGCTGAAGACAAGTGATATAGCAGATCCATCTTTGCTCATTAAGTGCCTTGCGCTCTTTCCAGCTGGCTCTCTGTCATCCCTCTCTTGAAGAGTTGTGGCTGAGGTCCAGTTTCATGAGCTTAAATTGAATCATGAAAATCAACTTCATTTTCATCCTCATCTTTAATGAGAGAGACTGAGGGATTTCCAAAGAGCTGCTGAGCCCTGTTTTCTTTAGAAAGGTCTCACTGTTCTGGGAAGGAAGCCTAGAGAAGTGGATTAACTAAAACCCAAAGGAAGGAAGAAACAGATAGGCCAGACCACTTCACACTGCACACACACACACACTGATGTAGTCTAGGAATAAACCTAAGAGTGAGGTGTTATAAGAGATCTTTGGAGGTTATTTCCCATCCTGCTTAAAATCAAACAGGGCCAGAACTGGAAAAGGAAGGTGGAAAATTTAAAACACATTTTCAACCTCCGCCCCGACATGTGGAACCTGTATTGGGACTGTTTTCTTTTCATCTGACTGTGATGGGGCTGAGGGGTTTCTACAGTGTCCCCTCTGCCCTCTCCTCCCAGGAGGGTTGTGTTGACTCAATTATCAGCCAGGACAGACTTGCTGAGAACAACAGCACCTTCCTACTTTCATGTTAAGGTTTTGTACGGCAGGTTTCCATTACTGGGGGTGCGGGGTAAAACAAACGGGCTGAAACTGTTACAGGACCGACCTCCTCCTTCATCCTTTACAGCGACAGACCCGGTAGGATCCACTCACTTCAAAAAACAACCAATTCACACCATTCAACAACTTTCACTGTTTACCAATAAATAAATAAATAAATAAAAGAATCAAATAACTTCATTAACAAAATACTTTTATGCAATAAAATGCAGCACAAAGTGCTTTACAGGATAATAACAGAGTAAAAGGAGACTGGCTCCCAGCATCTACTGGGGTGGGGGTTTGGGGTGGTGGTAGTGGTGGGGGGGTCTCCTGATGTGGTAGAAGACACTGATAGAGGCAGCTGAGCTCTGTTTGGCTCCGGTGGAAGAGGAAGATGTTTCTGAACCGAACCTGCTGGAGAATGTGTTCAGTTCATTGGTTCGGTCCAGACTTCCATCCATCTGGTCCTCCTCCTGGTTGAAGCTTGTGGTCTTCTTCATCCCTGACCACACATCTCTTGTGATGATTTAAAGAAATATATATATATATAAGTCTCACACGTTACAGCAAACCTGTCCCTTTCAAGGGAATGCTGTGAAGCTACACGGATAAGATGTATAGTTTATAATTTGCAAGTGCACAATGAACATATTTTTTACATATTGAAGGCCATAGCTGTCCCTGCAACTACTTCACAACTTTAGTCAGTACGGGAGCTTTTCCATGTTGCTGCACACTCAGTATGAGACATGGTGTTATTACTCAGACAGATCATTTTCGTTGGATGCACCCAGGATGCATTTCTGAAACCTAATCTGATTCTAAGTGCAGAGCAGAACAAAGCGTATGTGCAGTGAGGTGACTGAAGCACAGGGTAACCATGATGAAGTGAGCTAAAAGCCTGCTTCAGGTTTGAAAAAGGGGAAAGCGTAGGTGTAACAAAGACCACCAGCTTCTTAGTAACTCCAGTCTGGTGTCTAGCTACAACCTCAGCTCACACATACATACACACTTTTAAATGAGGGCTTTCCTTTCCCCGTGACGTTTGGGGAGAAGTAACAGTCCACCCACACACAGTGCGTGGGGTCTATGTCAGAGCGCTGATGTACGCTCTGCTAGGTGGTGTCTGAACCAGGGGACCCCCTGCTGCTCCACACGGTAACATTCATACAAAATGCTTTATCACTTCAAAGTGCTTTTGACTTGAATTAATGAGCTTTAAAAATGCAGAAAAAGAAAATGCAGAAACAGACATGAACTAGTCCAGCACTTGGATTTATGACCAGATTCAAGTTATGACATTCCCTTCAACCTGTGCTAAACTTTGTCTCAAATTATGCGCGTCCAAGTTCACCCTCGCTGATGATAAAAGCAAGTGATGTGGACAAGACTGAAATGTTGTACTCATTATGGTCATAAAGAGTATTTGGTGCTAAAGTCTTGTTAACCTCCACATTATCTAAAAGAAAATACATACATGCTATAATTTTTTCCAGTCTTTCAAGTGTAAACATGTTTCAGAGGTTTTTACTTATTCGTGCTGTGATTTGTGGCCTTATACCTCCGATATCAACTCTTGCTTCCACGTGTCGATTCTATTATTATTTTTCTCCCCAGTTTGGATCGGTAATTCATCCGTCTGCTTTCCCTAAGTAATTGCCATACTTTTACCAGATTTGTTTCTTGTTCAGTGTTACACTTTGTAAACTGCTCGACTAAAAAAAATCTCACAGCTGGGAAATGAAACAGTTGGAAAGGTTGGTATCACTACCGAGTGCCAGGCCACTAAGTTTCACAACTGCTTAACGACACTCACAGGTTTGGCATTTGTCGTCGTGTCCGTGAGTGGTTATGTGTGAGACATAATGGGGGCCTCCTTATGGATTCTCACAGGACAGACCATAAAGATCAACTAACCACAGCATATCTGTTTCACTGCACTGACTCACGATTGGTGGCTTGCTCACCACAGTGTAGGCAGGACAAACCACAGGGTTGTAGGCAGGTGACAGCGATGCAGAGAAATAAAAGGGGAAGGTGGGGGTCTGGTGGTAAACTATCCGTGAACTAGCTGGGAAACCCTCTCGGTCTGATCAGAAGAGGTGTGGCGACTGAGAGGGGATGCAGATGAGAGCATGAGGTGAACCTCAACATGACTGAGTTACACAGGATGGATTCAGAGCTCTGCAGCTTCTGCAGAAAGTGCAAACCCAAAGGTTAAAGGTTTCTTCACATTTACACTTCTTTCGCCTGTGAACTACAGCAAAAATCCCAGGTGAGAAAGAGCTCGACAGTTAGTGGAATTTTTAAAAATGTTACTGTTATTGGTAAAGCATTTGCTAAAGTTTCAAATACAATAGTTCACTATTTTGCAGCTGTATACCACCACGAGAAGCTTTCGTTGAATGTGATGATACATGCATGATAAGTGAACATGGAAAATTTAATTTATTATACAATGCAATTTTGTAAATATAGACAAATATTTAAGCCATGTCAGTGGGAGAGGGGGCAACTGGAGGAGTCATACTGAAAAAAAAAACACTCACACAAATTTGTCCCCTTTACTTCAAGTGAACTTCAACTCAGTTAACAAGCTTGGTGGCCAGGTGTTGCATTACCAGAACTTACGTTCTGTCTTCTGGGAAAACAACTGTCCTCATTTACTGAATGTGTGGGTACTGAGATACAACTTTACTTTTACACAGAAGCATAGATTAAGGGGGAAAAAAAAACATTGCTGCAGCTGTTCACAATATAAGGAAAAACTGTGAGCAATAAGTCATTTCTGTAGTCTTGGTACATCTCAGACTTGCAACATATGAACATCGTCTGCATACAGATATTCCAATATGCATTTTACTGCCTTTTTGGATGACTGAATATTTTTATACAATCAGGTAATCCCTCAGTTTGGACCAGGCACCAACCATCTAACATCCACATTCAGACTTATACAGAGCTAAGATTTGTTGCAGTTCCTCAACTGACCACTAGAGGCTTCCTGCAAAACCGAGTCAGTCTCCATTGACTTCCATGTTAAAATGTCCAACTTAAGAACAGAAATAAATATATTTACAGCCTGGTTAAAAAAAAAAGGTTTTGCTTTCAATCGTTTGATTTCACATCCATGAGAACTCTGAGGATGGTGAATTTTTTTTTTTTGGTATGACATCATGGGAATTTATATAAAGCAATACGTTTATTTCTAATATGGTTGATTGACAGTCAATTCAGCCAATGGCAAACCCTTTTCACTTCCTCATCTGGAAATCGCCATTCTTGCCTCGCTTAGCAAAGTAACCACCAGTTTGTGGTTACAGCATCGCCTAAATGCAATTATTTTTGATTTTTCCATTGAGTCAGCATGTTAAACGATATATCTCACTGTAAACGTCTGACAGCAGCTCTACAGATACTACGGTGGGGTTCGGCTGAAGGAACTGGGAGCAAGGCTAACTTTGATTGACATACGGTGTGCATCTTTCCGTCAGTTTAAGGAGCAACATAGTTGTGCCCCGGACAAAAAAAAAAAAAACGAGCCTCAAAATCAGTCTTCAGAAACCAATGTGTCACATGACCGAATGCTTTACACAGTCTCAGACTCTGACTGGTGACAGGTATATGTTAGTGGTGTTGTGTGTCTCGGGGTTATGTCCTGGGGATGTCTGTGCATGACTAAAATGATGTGAAATGAGTTAAAGGTCGCGGAGGCTGAACCTCATATTACAGAGGTGAGGGGCCGTGCTGGAGCTGCAAACCCAGTGTTAATGTGTTTGGTTGGAAAAAGACAGACGACTGGGTAGTTATCTGAAACCGTGCTTCTGCAAGCAGAGCTCTCTGCTGACATGTGAAACTTGAGGTGCTGATTGAATTTGGGCCCAATCACACACACAGAGAGAGAGAGAGAAGGAAAGAAAGAGAGAAAGAAAGAAAGGATGTTAACATTTCCACAATTTTGACTCACACATCCTCCAGTCTGTGTTGTTGTACAGTGTGTGCATTCGAAGCAAACGCCTTCTTCCTGATAAAGCGTTGCACAGACGTCTGGGTTCCGATGGAAAATCCTGAAGTCAGTACCACAGGCGCTCTTTCTTCCCAACCTCAGTGCTCCTCCCATCTGTGCTCCACCTGATGGGTTTTCCTCATCCTCAGCGTCCAGACAGACCACGCCATAAACCAGACTGGAGCACAAACACGGGCTGGAGAGCAAAGGCTGGCAGGTGTATGGAGAGACAGCAGGGTGGAGGGAAAGTTGTGCTGGCTGTAATTGTGCATGAGGCTGGGAGGGGACAAGACAGGTAGGGTGAGAGGAAGAAGGAGGAGTGTGGTGGAAAAAGAAAGAGCCTGCTTGCTGTTGTGGGTATAAACCCAGACACAAACATAAATATTGGCAAGCACTTGACTAATTCACCTTTCTGGCTCTCCCTCACCTCCCTCCTCACAGGCCAAACATAAACAAACATAACATGGAAAAGCATCAGAGGGGCCCCATGCACCTCAAAGAGACAGCAGTCTGAAAACGAACGGAAAAAAAGAGAAAATGCAGTTTCCATCATATAAAATCACCAAAAGGAGTTGGCCATCAAACTGCCACTACTGAAATGTTAAAAAAAACAAGCAAACCATCTGCTGTAAATTCAAGTGACCACCAAGAAACATCATCCTGTTAGACGTCTGTCTGCTTTTATTAAATCATTAACCTGAAATAGAAGAGAGAAAAATGGAAGACAGTCCCATATTTCACCTCCTCAGCAGGACCGAGCTCGTATAAGAGTGTCCTCATATGTCAGTCAACTCAAGCTCTAGTCATAGTTTTGACAATATTAATAGTTTTGTGTCTAGACTTTGACTTTATTACTCCCCACATGTAATACACAGCAGACTGGCCTATTATGAAATTATTACCAATTCAAAATAAAAGGCTTGAAATAAAATTAGAACTAGAATACAGCTGAAGGATGCTTAAACGGCACTCACTATGAAAATTAAAGCTGCTGCAGGGTCAACACTTTAACACATCACAAGCCCATTCAGTACAAATGGACAGGACTGACGCTAATGTAGAGAGTACTTGAACAGGTCCAAGTACTGTAAAGCCATAGTATTTAGTCATAAATAGACGAGTCTTACACTGTAATGGTCATATTAAATGTCTTATGTTGATATTTGCTTCCTCTTTATAGTAGTTGTGTACTCAGGATAAGTCCAAAAGGCAGTTGTCCTTATTTCAGAGCAACAAAGTCTGACAACACGCGAAGAGAAAAGCAGAGGACTCGGCCGCCGTCAGCGCTCAGCTAGATTTAACTCAGTTAAGTTTCTCCAAGCTTCGCCTGATTGGTCGAACTCCTGCAGTAACACATGCTACAGGGCGACCGTGATGAGATCAAAGTGTAGACTTTCAGCTTTTATTTGGGAGGTTTCACAGAAATAAAGCATTTACGATTTAGGATTTAGAGCTGTTTTAAATTAAGTACTTTAATTCTTTTTAGGGGCGCAAAGGTGTTTGGACAATTGGCTGAATAAACAAGGATAACTGACTTGGTGAAGCCAACTCCCTCATTACTTTAAGATAAATGAAGCTGGTAAAAGGTCCGGAGTTATTTATCGGCTATTTTGAGTTGGCATTTGGCAGCTGTTTGTCTGGAGCTATCAATATGAAGTCCAAGAAAGTCTCAACACAAACAAAGGCACTCGTTAGCTTGGAAAACAAAAACCCAACATAAATTGATACGAGAGACAATAAAAACCGTAGATGTGGCTGAATTGACAGTTCGATATATACACGAAGAAAAAAAAGCACTGGTGAGCTCGACAACATCAAAAGGGCTGAAAGACCTTTGAAGACAACTGGCGTGGATGAGGCTTTCCTCGGTGAAGAAAAACCTGTCACATCAGCAAAAGTCAAGAATACTCCGGAGAAGGTCGACATGTCCAGAAGACACACTTCATGAAGGTAAGTACAGAGAGTTGGTGCAAACCACTGGTAGCATTCGACAGCTAGATTAGGTTTTTGCAGGAAATATCTAAACGAATCCTTCCATGTTCTGAATTCAGATCGTTTGGACAGATGAAACCAAGATAAACTTGTGATGGGAAGAGAATAGTGGAGCTGCAGTGAAAGTCTGGCAGAGCATCTCCAGGGAAAAAACGCAGAATCTGATGGAGACTCAGATACAAATGATTTTAATCCAAGTTTTAAAAATGATGGTAATATGTACAATTGTTCTGAATACCTTTGAGTCTCTGAACACAGGGGTACTTTGCCAATAATTTGGAAAATACCATTTTTTTGTGAAACCCCTTTAATTAAAGCTGAAAATCTACACTTTGATCACATCATGAATGTTTTATTTCAAATTGTGTGGTGATGGATGAAGACAAAATCTTAAAAACTGTCATCGTCCAGCTGTTTCTGCATGGACCAACTCTGATGGTTCATTGTTTTATGATCAGAGGGATTATTACTGACGCACAGCAGACGCCAGCAATAAACATGTCCTTCACCGTACACACACAGATATGCCTGTATTCTGTTAAGTAATAATGTTAACACACACACACACACACACACACACACACACACAGTGGATGATTGGCTCTCCCCTTGGAAGGCACAATGTCACCGA
>JAOWBL010004395.1:0-11178 GCA_028564865.1 Zenarchopterus dispar | reverse complement strand
ATTGTGAGGAAATTAAAGCTATTTAATGGGCACCTATAAAACAATCAGATTAAAAAAACCAAACAAACAAAAAAACCAAACAAACAAAACTGGAAATTGACAGCAAAAATCTCTGGTCCACTAATCACTCACTCTGTCATTTTGTTCATTCTAGCTGTCTTACAAGATTAAGTTGTATCCTATGTAATAAAGGACAACAGAGTTCAAAACAAATTTAAAAAAAAAATCAAGTGGATTGTAGTGTGTGTGAACATGAACTCTGTATAAGTTAAAGATATGGGTCATTTTTGAAACCACAAACTACATACTGCGCATAAAGCGTGTAGCGCATACTTGTGCAGGAGTTGTTGTTAGTATGTCGTATGTTGTATGTAGTATGTCTCACCGTTTATGCTATGGCATTATGGCATAACCAGACAACAGTCACGTGACTGCTGTGTCTGGCTTCCACTCTCGTGGCCCAGTACACATACAAGACAGACTGATTATTTGAAAACTAAATTTTTTTTTGTCTGGAAGTACAAACACTGCAGATTGTGCAGTTGGTTATACTGCACTACTACTGTACTACTATTGGGGAAAAAAACTACAGTATGCAGCCTATGTTTCATAGTTGTGTTTTTGGTTCTAGTTTTGATTTTTTTTTAAATAATTACCACAGACTGGAAACCTATTATGACCTTTAATCTAACCGAAACAGATTCGACTTAAGCCCTGGCCCAGACCTTGACAAATAAACCTTCCACACATGCAGTCCTATGTAGCATTCACAAGGAACAATAAGAAGGTGTCATGCAAATTTGTAGCATCTGTTTTTCATGGCAGATATATTTCATCTCAAAATGTTACAGGCACTTCATCAGTTATATAACTGTATTACATCTGCATCACAATCCAACTGTCACATCTGAAATACAAACTGGGATCTTAAACAGACCATGCACATATGCAAATACAATCCTGTGAAATATTTAAGAACTATAAACAGTTACTACTTAAAAAATATAACAGATATGATAGATTTTGTACAATAATTTAACATGCATAAAATATATTTATGTGTGTGGTTGTTATAACTTGTTTCTATTCACAATCAAAGGAAGATTTTAAAGAGTGCTGATTTTATATCTTATAACAGCTTTGACTCATTTGCCAGAGAAAACTTATTTTTAATCAGTCAAAGACACAATCAATGATTCTTGAGGACATCTACGAATTTGTATTTTTGTCAGGTTCAAAAACTAAAAAAAGCTGTAAACTCTTAATCTTGAACTGAGGATGGCAAATGCAGATGTCTGTTTCTCACTTTTGTTCCCATCAGCTTTAGACAAAGCATGGATATTCAAAAAAACAAAACAAAACAAACAAAAAACTGTTATGAGAAGATAATAGGATGTAATAGAGCTTTACTTCTGCACAGGCACAATTTTCCTTGTCTGAAGGTTTACCAATGATCTGGTTAGTGAAAACTAACTGAACACTAAGAACACTACGGTGAAAATGGTCCAAGAAGTAAAAATGTCTTCATTTGTTACATATGGTGAAAAGCCTTCTCCAATATTTTCTTCCAGTTGCTTCCAGTCATAGTTTTAAAACCAGTCTGGCCATTTCTGGAGAAGCCTTGCTGTCCACTGGCCAAAGACAACAAAGAGATGTTCAAGAGGTGATCATTTCTGCTGTCTGTGTCTGTGTTGTCATGGTACAAATGTAATCCCTGGTTGAGGCACAACTATTGCTTGTGACTCAAAGGTGCTGAGATGAAAGAGGATGAGCCTTAGCAGCAGCTGCATTACTGTTATAACGCTGTACAATTCAGGAGCTACAGGAAGTCGAGGAAAAACACTCTTCCAAGGTCATGCACTGCTTATCAGTGGCAGTTGTATGGAGATACTTAAAATCTCTTTTAAGCCTAGGTTCAATGGGTGTTGATATTAGCTTTGCCATGTTAAGAAGATAGTCAATTACATCACTCAGTAGTGATGCAGCTCATCTTAATGGAGTTGAGCGTGTCAACCTGCATCTTGTCATGCCTATCATAACTTGAGTATTCACCAAATATGAGTGAATACTGTAAATGAGTGTGGCATCTTCCTTCTCCACTTGGATCATAAAATAACTTCTTTTCCTCTCTCATGCTTGGTTTTAAAAATTTTTTTTTAATATATTTTTATGGCCACATGATCCTTGAGTGTCAAAGCTACAATGTAAAATATCCCTTTAAATCACCACCCTACCATTCCAGTGTGTTTTTTAATATCAAGCAGAACTCTTTTACGCCCTGAGGAAGGATCCACCAATCAGTATGCAGATACTTTGATCCCCACCTTAATGCACTGAAGTCACTCAACCCCACTTTGAGGGGTTGCGTGACTTCAGCTCTTTGGCATCTGAATATGTCTATGATAGAAGAAAAAGTGGTGTTTATGTAATAAGAAGACCTGTATAAATGTGTGTTTAAGTAGGCAAATGGCTAACATAATGTAGGCCCCACACAAGGTTAAGATGTGCTATATAAGTGTGAACAACTTGCCTTTTAACACAGCATTGCACTGGAAAAATGGAGCTACAGAAAGGAGACATTCAGACTTCAGCTTTGAGCAAATCTATTTTCCTTGTCTTTTTCTTGTGTAATGTTGGTCTTTCTCTAGACTACTTAAAAGATCTAAATGATTTAAACATTCATGATCCACTAAAGGTCTATTTATTTGTTCTTCAAGCTGACACAAACAAACCAGCATTCTGAGTATATTTTCTAATTGACATGGACGTAACAATAACATAGTGATCCTTAAAAAATGAGTCTTGAAACCTAATGCGATCTTTCTTTTTGAAAATTAAATCTAACTTCTCTTTTGTAAATATTTTACAGTTTGAAAACTGAAGAATAAGTTACCCCTAGCCTTTAAACATGAGAAAAAAACAGTAAGTCCTGTCGTGTGCATAGTTTCAGGCCTCGAGGAGGACGTGCCAGCGGCAGACCTGCTGTCCTCGACTCTCTTTCATATCCTGCCAGTGCAGCTGCTCCTCCTCACCACTACTGTTCTGCCCCAGTGCAATCCAGCCCACCATTTCTTTGCGTTTCATGCTGCGGCGGTTGTAGATGGAGACCAGCAATGTAACATCAGATAGCTGGAACAGTGCCACCTGGAAAACAAAGGTCTCCTTGTAGACAGGGTTGGGCTGGCCCCGACGCACCGATGTCTTACACCGGGAGATCTCCTGACCGACTGAGTTCAGTAGCGCCAGCCGTCCATAAGTGTCTGGATCAGAGGAGGGGAGGGACATAAAGAGCAAGATGAAGTTTGTCATGTTGTCGTTTTTTTTTTTTGTTATAAGATTGTGTTTTCCTGTTACTGAAGTTATAGTTGTTCTGGAAAGGAAGGAGCTGCAAAAAGAGTATGATGTTTGTGGGACAATAACTTACTTTCAATGACCTACAATTAAGGAAATTAGTGTGCTTTTGCATAAATTTCATTCTAACCAATCATTTCATAAACTGTACATTAAAGGAAATATATACATTGGCTGTCACAGTGCATAACTGTGTAAAACATATTATGACAAGTATAAACTTATCTTTAAAGGATGCCAATACTCTTTTCTAAATATGTGCCACATCCAAACGTAGGCATGCAGGTTGAAAATGATACAAATTCCCGCCCCAGGACCAGCTCCTTATAGTAGTGCTGAAGTGGGGATTTATGATAACTAATGAGCAGGAGGGTGCACCTAATCCACAAAAGATTCCCAAACATATACGAACACAGATTTTTACAATCTAACCCGAGTTTTACACATCAACCTTTAACTTGAACTAGGTTTAAGAAAAGAGGTGAATCTCTACAAATACATTTATGAAGATTTCATAAATGAGGTTCACTGTGAGCAGCTGCTCAATATCCTGTAGCTAAAGTAGTAAATAGTGCTTCAGAATATACAGTTTGCCTCTGAGACACTGCAGAGCAAATGTATAACATAACATTAAATAGACTTGTTAAGTATATAGCTTATGTAAATATACTTTACATGTGTTACTTTTCCACATTAGGTGCAGTGGAATGTGATGTTTGTGCTTGTGGTATGAGAGCCATTGCAGACCTGGAGGCCTGTTGATGGCCAGGTTTCTGAAGTGGCTGCCTTTGATGAGCTCCACAGACATGCGTCCTGTGGTAGCATTGTAGGAGAGACCCACCAGCAGCTCAGGGACCCCACCGTGAGTAAGAGACTGAGTGGATGAGGCACTGTCACTCTGTGACACAACAGATAAACTCAGCCGGGAGTCCGCACTCTAAAAGGAGAAATACAGAATAAGATCCAAGAAAGTTTCACATCTTACTATAACCAAACACTTGTAAAGGCACACACATTTGTTTTTATGTCATTATTTTCATACTCCCACCTTAAGGTTACTCTGAGGCTCAAGAACCAGTGTTGTCTCCATAGTCCCTGTTTGTGAGTCCAGCCCTCCTAAACATAAGACTTTCTCCCCCATCATCCGCTCACGGGACATTCTGCCTCCCACCGCATACAGCCTGAACCTTATAGCTAACATTTGCAGTTCAGATGGCTCCAATCGTGAGAAACGAAATGTCTCATTGAAGTGTGGCAGTGAGCCTTTTTGCACTGATGTCTTGTGCCTTTGCTTCTTGGAAGGCAGCAAGACCATGTGCACTTGCCAGGAGTCCATGCCACTGCGGGCCTTGTCAGGGATGTCCCGCGCTGCAATCACAGTGACCAGCAGCTTTTCTGAATCGTGGTGGTATGCCAAAGAGAGTATAAGGTCTCCACATTTAGAGATGGGGGATCGAGGGGAAGAACGTGCTAGCTGAGCTGAGACCTCATCATGCTGAGCCATGTCCTGCTGTCAAGGAAGGGAGAAAAAAAATGAATAAAAGATTATAAAAAAGATGTGAAAATAGCTCAAACCAGAAGGGTTACCTTTCATTTAAGCATACATGTGTGAATGCTGAGAAATGAACTCTTACAAAAAACACAAGGCAGGAGTCAAACCTGTGCCTGCTATTCAAGAACTAGAGTCTCTACATGGTGCAAATGGTAAACCAAGTTAGCCATCTGACAACCCAAGAAACAGAGAAAAAAATAATTTACGCAACTACACATTTACAGAATAATACTTCATGAGAAACAGCTCATGGTGAAAAGCTAAAGTGGATTTGGAGACTCAAAAGTGAGAGCAAAGGTTAGCATAAGACGCAGTAGATGACATGAAAAAGATATGCAGAAATAAGAATAACTGCATTAATGTATAAATACTATAAGGACTTGCAGAACTAAAAGACAGTATTAGCACCACCTTATGGTCATAAATAGATAGATTTCTCTATCCATTTCCTATAGGAAAATTATTCATAAAAAGTTGAATATTTAAAAAAAAAAAAAAGCATTTGCAGCACCAAAGGTTATTGCATGTGTATGTGGAAAAAGCTGAAATTTTGTTTGATACCAAAATCATTGAAATGGCACAATAATGTGGGAGTACATATGCAATAGAGAGGAAAACTGGATCACAGTTGGCGTGGATGCTGTTTCTCAGTATTCAAACCACTAACGTTGTATTTTGATGCACACAAGATGCCAAACTCTGATAATATTGAACTCAGGTTCTGAAGTCAGGTATTTTGCATTTTAGATGTCGCTTTTACTTTACCTTCTTTTTTTTTTTACTTAGTGTATTACCTGTAGTACACGGCAGTCACAGCACTGTCAGTTAAAGAAATCAGGAAGCAATTCTTGATTCATTTGGTCCTTTATAGTCTCCATATTAAAACCCATGTAGGAACAAATAATCACAATCTAAAGCAACTCAAAATGCTTGTATTTCAGGGAATGCTATATTAGCTATATATTTTTTAACACCAGAGTTTCTACCAAAGAGTTATTTACTTTGTCAGTACATTTTCTGGTCCATGTTGCAACATAGCCCAAGGTCCATATAAAATAATCTGTGTTGCAACACCATATTGCAAATCAATATGTATTATGCAGCCCCATAACTGTCTAGAAGAGAGATGTGGTGTAAATATAGCTCATACAGCATTCACTCAAACTTTTATGTTTTTATTTGTTTAGATGTTAAAACTTCACTCCTGTTTGGTCCACATTCTGCATAGATGTCAACCTAGTTCCCAACTACAATTCCATTCTTATCCTCCAAACTGAGTTCAGTGTGACCACTGTTTACTGTAGATGTGTTGCCCCAATGCAACAGATTAGATGACAAAGCAGGAACATGGCATATGTCATAAAATTAATTTTTGAGTCCCAAAGGCTACATCCTGTATATATATATATATATACCATGTCATATAGCAGATGGTGGACTGTTCTAATGTCTAGCCACATTTGCTCTTCATGATAGTTACAAGTCCCTAGGCACAATCAGTAAAATCCTATATATGTTTGGAGAAAAATTATTCTTGAAATTCATATGCTGCAAATGTTAGGTACTGATAAATAGATTAAGTATACTTTGGAATTGTGTTGTAGTCCGATATTGTGTTTTGTGACGGGGTAAGTGTTAACTATAGCATAAACTGCTTTGAGAGGTCAACAAGACTAGAAAAAGCATCATATAAATAAGTCCATTTCCTGTTTACTATGGAGCAACCATCCCAATCCAGGTCATCGAGGGCCACAGCCCCGCACATTTTAGATGTTACCCTGCTCCAGCACACCTGGTTCAAATGAATGAATCACCATAATCTGGCATCAATGTCTGCACAAGTCTGTTAATGACCTATTAATGTGAGTTAGTTAGGTGTGCTGGAGCCAGGAGAAATCCAAAACATCCAAAGCAGTGTTCCTCAAGGACTTGGACAGAGGAGCACTGGTACCAGGAGTGGTATCACCGGTGACAATAACAGTAGTAGTAGCTACAGCCTTACAATGGAAGGGCTATCATATAGTTGTATAAATAAACAGGCTTTAACAAAGCTCTCCCATATTTTCTGTAGCTCCAGCGATTTAGTCTAGTTTGTCATTTATGAAGCATTTCTAGATGTCAGTTTTACTGTGTGTGTCCATGAATATGTGTTTGTGTGGGAGGTGTTTACTGCACAGATTGCTCCAATTTTCAAAGTGTGATTTGATGACTGGGAGGTTGTTAGATTCTCCTACAAGCACAAACATACAAACCAAGATGCCAAAGAAGGGTGCAAAGAAACACAATCTAAACAGCACATCGCAAGTAGATATGTCTAGATTTATCTATATACCTTTGTTTACATACGTACACTGTTCATGAGTATACCTCCTTTTAGTCCTGATAGACAGCCAGATAGAGAGCGAAGGAAAAATAGTCAAGGCATATGAAATCGTGAGGTGTCAGAGGATAGAGTTTGGTTTGTTCACTTGGAAATGCATTACCATGGCAGAGTGATAATCCTGTCAGTGATTGTGGAATGATGTTGATGATGATGCCAAGTGTAACTGGAGACAGTCAGCAGAGATGAGGTCAGCAAAACAACCCCATGAAGCAATGCATTATTTACTCAGTATTTTCCCTTTTTGTCATCCTTGAGAACAGAAAGTCTGAAATTCTTTGTCTTGCAAAGGAATTTTCATTACATCATACTGATAGTGAGACATGATGGCAGCCACACAAAATATCCTACAAAAATGTTCTTTTTATTTAACTGTCACAGTATGAAGAAAAAGTATGTGAACCCCTTGAAATTTAATTTGCCATAATGTGTGACCTGATCATCATTTAGATAAAGAATTTTTTTTCTACCTGTGGGGCAATACAGCTTTTACCTCTGTAAATGCTTTCTCTGTTTTTAGAAAAGTAACCAAGTTGTCTTCTGATTCATTCCTTCTCACTATACTTTAACCCTGGAGAACCCAACAGCCCCTTTTTTTTTTAAATATTGGGTATCAGCAAAAAATGGTGGTCAAATTTGACCCTGTGGGTTCTCCAGGGTTAAAGACATTCTGGCATTTATGATACCAAGCAATGAAGCAAACAAAAATGTCAGCTTGTTCCGGTCTTCTTGCAAACATGTCTTAGCATGTATTCACACTGGCCAAGATGTACTATGCTGCCATGGTACATCTTGGTAAGGACAGTTGACCCTCCCTCGTGATTCCCTTACTGGCCCACGCTCGTGTTAGTGAATTAACTTTTAATCATGCTTGAGCATGATTGTTTAATATACATATGGTATATTAAGCTCCCACTTATTTACTCAAAGTGTGTTCTCTTCTATGTACATTTCTGCATTGTTGCTGTCTTACAGAATTGTAAACAAGCTTTCCCAAGTATATTGAGACAACCCCATACAAAGACAGACCCTGGCATGTTGCTGACAGATTGTCCTTTACCTCTTTGGTCAGAAGCCTGCATCCATTTCTTCCAAAAAAGATCTGGAAAACAGCTTCATCTCCAAGGCACCTTTCAGCCCAGAGATGGTGGTGCCCCTCTGGACAAGGTTGTCTCATATAATAAGGTTAACATTAGGTTTCTATTTGCACATTAACATTTCAGTCAGCATTTGTGAATGTAACTCTGTAATTGTGCTTAATACTACACATCTGTCATCAAAAGTAAATTAAAAAAAAAAAAAGCCTAAGTGGTTATATCAGCTATTGGTTGTTTCAGTTTTGAAATCATACTGTCTGCAAAAAAAAGAAAAAAAAATCAAGTTAAATGTAAGAAAAACAGCATTAAAAAATCTTTTGGGAAATTCATTTGGCTTTTCAGATGGTTAAATTACAATTTCTCTCAGTATCCATGTCAATTTATGTTAGAGGGCCAGTTCAAGTCATGATAAGCCAGTCAGAGGCAACTTGAGCCACGTCATGCATTGACTAGCCTGTAGCCCTGATTTTTCAGCTGACTGCAAAACTACAGCTTGTGTGCATGAAAAAGAAAGGAAAAAGGAAACTTAAATACATTTAAAGACCATTTCAAATGGAGCGGCTAGTAAAAGGCAAGGACATTCTTATTATATCACTTTCAATACAATTTTGAATCTGCTTGAACTGGTGTGAATTTTAACTATTTTATTAAGAGAACTTTTAAACTGATCATCCTGCAATGGTCAAAGCATAAATCTGAAGTGTTTCAAGACATTTATTTGAAAAGAAAAAATTTTAATAAAACAAATCAAAATAAATGAAGAATGTTTAAAACAAAAAAAAGTAAAATAAGTAAAGTAGCATGAGGGGTAATGTCTTCTGATATAGCTGAAAATATTCAGTGGTAATAAGAAAATGAGAGCACACAACCACATAACTTTTCTAAGAAAACTTTAGTTTGTGCTATACATCAATATAACATAGTAAAAGGGTCAAAATGAGAATTTTAGAGAAACAGGGAGAGGCTATTCTTCGAAAACTACCGATCTAGCCCTTTAAAAACCAACACTGATATCTGAGGTGACAGTGTGAATAGAGATGACTAATCATAGACAGGACCTGTTGTTTCTGCTCATTATTAGCATTCATTATCATTAAACGCCAGCTCAAAATGAGTCAAAGGCACACGAATGCATAAAGACAGAACAGAAAACTCTGAGATACTGTTATACTGTCTTCAATCTCTCAGGAGATGAAAGACTTAAGGATGTGACGTAGAGGAGATGAAAGAATGGCATAATATGGAGTGGGGGGGGACCCCACAGTGGCAGTGTATAGTGTGTGTAAATTATTATGTCAGGTTGTAGTACCCCTGGGCTGCAGGTAGAACAGCTGTCGGTGGCGTCATTTTTGTCATGATCCACAGGATTTTTGGTGTCCTCACTTCCATCTGCAGCCTGCCGGTTCATAATCACAGTGGGACTGCGTCTGGCAACTGATGCTTCACTTCCATGAGGTTTGTCCAGAGAAAGAGTGGATATCCTCTCACTTTTTTCTTCTACAGCAGAGAGTGGGTCTTGGAAAGCCTGCTCAGCCGCAGCTTCCATTTCTGCCAGAAATAAGCAACAGAGTGAAAATCTTTGGTAGCAAGAAAAGGGTCTCTCTAAGAAAAAAATGACTAAACCCTTCAACCTAGAATGTTTATCCTACTCCCTTTTTCCACTGAACAGTTAAAAAATTGTCCAATCCTGGTCTGAAAAATATCCAGAAGAGAAAGATACAGAGATCTTCTGGACTTGTCTGTGACTGCAATGCAGTGATAAGAAACAGGAGGACAAAATTTTCCACAGCATTGATTGATTGCAAGTAGGTTTTTATCAATGTAAAGTTACTTCATATATATTCACATATTTTCATCCAATAAGTGACTGTAGTTACTGAATGTGACTCTAGTTCCATGATCTTAGTGCATATCTTTGTGGTGCTCATATTCTGTGTACATATTATCCTTCACTAAAAGAGTAGGTTTGCAAGAAAAGCTAGATCATATCTTATTTTCTTCCGTGATTGTGCCAACACAGAACTGGCTCTTCTTCTGTAATAAGCTCACATCAAAGTACAATGTGGAGAAAACAGTGCTCACACCCTCCACTGATAAAGATGAAATTCAATAAATAACTTATTTTTAAGGAGTCAGACTCTGAACTTCTGATGAACTGTAAATTTAACTGATTAACTAATTTATTTATTTATTTGTTAGCCAAAACATTGTACAGAACATTGTAACTATTGATAAAGACAGGGTGCTGAATCTTTTGGGGGCTGTGAAGGGCCCAACAACTATCCATCCATCTTTTACTTGTTATCCGGTGTCAAGCCCCAACCCCAATTGTTGTTGGGCCCAACAACAACTCACTTAATTGCAAAGAGAACAAATCATTAAAACAATACAGAACAAGTAAGCACGGATGAAAAGCTCAGGCCCAAAAAAGCCCAAGACGTTCTTCATTATTTTAAGATTTAGTTTCACTTAATCACAAAGCAAACCGGTGTGTACTATAACTTCTACTATGACACTATGCCTTTTCCACACCAGAGCCAAGTCAATTGTCCAACAACAGCAAACCAGTCAAGAGTGGCTCACACCTCAGACTGCTCCTCGTATTTCTGGAACAGCTCCCAAGTGAGCAACATGCTATGACACATGAAAGTCTGTTAGCGAAGCTACAGTGTAGTTGGAAAACCACACTGAAGCCACAAGATAAACAGGATAGATAGTCATGATAAACAGGATAGATAGTCATGATAAACAGGATAGATAGTCATGATAAACAGGATAGATAGTCATGATAAACAGGA
>JAOWBL010004394.1:0-11178 GCA_028564865.1 Zenarchopterus dispar | reverse complement strand
ACACACACACACACACACACACACACACACACACACACACTCGCAATAATGCATGTCCAGGCAGGGAATGGGGGAAAGAAAGTCAATAAAGGAATCTGTTACATCACATCAGACCATGTTACACATTCTGTCCCACTGCCCTTGTCCTCCACCGGCTTCTTTTTACCACTGTCTATAAGCGTGTCTAAACTGGCACATGTGTATCATGGAACAAATCTGTGGCGTGCATGAGTTTGACACTTGGCATTAACAGGTGTGGGTGACGCATGGAAAAAGGAGGAGGGCAGACAGAAAGGAGGTGAAAGGTTAAAATCCTTTAGTACCGACTTCTCATATTACTCCAGTCATTTTATTTGATGTGCTCATTTTTTATCTTTTTTTTTTTTGTACATGTGTAAGTAAGAAGAAATGCATACTCTCAGAGACTTATATACAGGCGTGTATTTATACTTGAAAAGTATGTTCTTCTTCTTTCCTTTTACATATGCATGTAAAAACAGGAACAGGATGGTAAACTTAGAGCTCGCTCTGTCCCACAAAAATAAAAATGGAACATGTTCCCAGGCTGTCAGTAGCTGCACAAATGTGTTTCAACATGTGTGTGAGTTTGTGTTTGATCCTTTGGCAGTCTTTGATATAGTGCTTGTTGATGCCAGCTTGGCCATAACTCACATAAAAATGGATTTTCTGTTTGCATGCACAGATCGTCTATAGACATACAAGGTAAAAGCTTGATCCACCTTGCATAAGCAAACACCATTCAGCACATTAACAAACAGATACAAAAGGCTGCTAACGCTATTAGTCAGTCACATGAGCCACACCTGTATCTTATTTGTGGGTAATGCAATCATCTCATTAGGCTTACTGTTGAGCAGAACTTATTTGATTTGAGTGAGCTTGACGAGGTCAGTTTTTCCGGCTAAATTGTTGTTCAGATTGTCAACCAACCACAGCCTTGGGTAGGATTAGCGCCCCTATATAAATCCAGCCAAAAGCCTGCACAGCTTGTTTGGCTTTGACACAACAGGACTCGGCTGCTGAACAGGGATGGATCCCTGAAGAGCCAAAGGAAGAGTAGGAAAGCCATAAACCAGGGAATGCTATTTCTTCCAGATTTCTTTTTTTTTTCTGTGCATCCTTGTGTGACTATGTGAATAATTCAAGTGAATAAACATCTGGACACTGCCACTCCCTTCTGTAACATGCAGTTATTTGTTAATTTGGCTGAAGGTCTCTCTGTTTCTTTGGCTGCACATATATTCTCACACTCTGTGTCCATGAGAAACCAAAAGTAGCAACAAGGACAATTAGTTGTATAAGTAGGGAGAGATTTCAAAAGTATCACATCTCTACATATCTACAAATCTCTGAAGGTGATAACGGAAATTGTAGATTTTTAAATGTGCATTTATTGATATTGCATCACATTTAGTAGTATGTATACCTTATAAACCATAACAATTTAGCTAATATAAAAAGTTTATTTAAAACTGTCTCACTTATGTGAAGTTGATGCAAATGAAAAATTGTAGGATATTGACTTTAATTGACACTCTTTTCATCTACCCAAAACTTCTTTACAGAAGTGTTAAGAAAGGTGTTTTAATATACCACTTGCTCTGCTGGACCATCAACGGTATGGTTTTGTTAAAAGATTTTAAGAAAATTTCAACCAAGCTTTGGTGGAGTCACATCTGTCTGCAAAATGAGTCAATATTATTGACACTGTTTCTATCTGTGACAAATGTAATGGTCTGTTGTTCTGGTGCTTTGTCTCTTAAGTTTGTCAGGTTTATGTTTTATTTTGCGTTTTATTTTAGTTTATCTTAAATCGTGTGCTTTACAGTTATGATAGGTTGATAGCTTTGTGGGGATTGTGTGCCCTCGCTGTTGTGCAGCAAACAATTACTGATTTGATTACGACTCATCTCCACCAAGGCAACAAAAGACTTTTAATGTCAAGAGGACCATTGTAAATAATGCAGCTTGTTATAGAGGGTGCTTTTAAAGTAAGATATGTTTTTTTCTATGGCAACGGTTGCAGGGGTACACAAGGTCAGTGATGTGTTTGTGTGGGTGTTTAGTGTTACTTCAGCAGATGTACTGGGGATGCATTCCTTGATTTGTTCTGCAAATTCTCCAGTGAGCACTATCATACTTTTGCAAGTCACAGAGGTATCTTACGTTCATCTAGATTGGCCAGGAGCTACTCTGGATGGCCATGACTGTGAGCAACACCCCTCTGAAAGCAGGAAGTACACTTACTACCTCTGCTGTTCAGATACTTGTATTGCAGTTTTGTTTCTTGTTTTTCATTTGTTTTTGTTTGTTTTTAAAAAATATCTGCATAGATCTGGTAAAGGCTCTTTATTTATTTGGGACTTCTATGAAAATACTGTTCCCATAAGTCACCACCACTGATAAAGTATGAATGTGATCAAATGTTTTCTGGTGCTTTTAAATCACCACATAAAACATGCAAGACAAAACACATAGGCTAAATCACCATAAATCCTCTGAAAAGTCTGCTTCTTTCAATAACAATGTTAATATTAAACTAGGTTTTGATAATTACGATGCTGAATTAAATTTAAAAAATTTTTTTTTTTTCTTTGTTTTCAGCTGGAGAAAACACACTCTTCTCGGACACATCAGTATTTAGTCCAGGATGAGGAGCTGGAACAGAAGTTGGTAGTTCCTTAGCCAATATCAACGGTATCCTCAGAGACAGAGCTGTGGGGGGTAGTGTATTAAAAGATCAAGTGGACACACACACACACAGTGTGCAGTGCTTGTGTGTTGACATGTGTGGTGGAGACTATTGGATTTCATCAGTGAAACTATGGTAACTGACCCAGAATGTAGCAGCTCCTCTCACTGAATGGTCAGTGTGATTTTTCACTAAAACTCTCCACAAGTTGTTGTTTTATCAAGTGCTTCTGATGAACACTTCTAGCTCCGAGAAGTCGTGTTCTGTTTATGAGATTTCTGGTAATTCATGGAGCAGGAGGTGTGCAATAAATCACAACAAAAGCTCCTGTGTGAATTTAGTGTTTGGGGTTTTGAGTGCTCATGAGACAAGCCCTTGTTGATGTTACACTTGTGCTTTTTAATTTTAAGTCTTCAGTGAAGGGAAAACTTTGCCCACTCTGGGGAAATGAAGAGGCAATCACAATAAGTTAGAAAATTGCATTTGCCTTTCACCACACTGTTTACCATATTTTTATTTCTGTGTGACAAAATATTTCTAAAGCCAACAGATTTCCCACATAATTATCTTGAGGATAACAAAAAGTGTATTATATAGCTCACTCAAAGGATTTATAAAAATAGCAATATTACATTTTTGGCAAAAGTGGTTTCATTTGTTCATTTTGAGAGTATCCAGTCAAATTATACCAAACTCAAAAGACCTAATATGCCACATGATACATATACATGTATATTTTACTGAACAAGCAAAGTTAAGAAGCCTTAATTGTTTTGCTGGGCCTTTTTACTCTTAAGACTTTCCACCATTCCTACTTTTCATTTATTCAGATGTTTCCTTCTGTAATAAGAAAACTAAATCCATCTTCACTAGTTATATTAAAAAATTAGTCAGTTAATTACTGAAAATATAAAACTGAGGACAAATATTCGAAGAATACAAAATGTAAAATACAAATATCAAACCAAGGGGTGCGTAAAATGTTTTATTTTGGTAACAAACTTGTCAAACTTCCGGTCTGTCTTTTTCTGTCACGCACTACTTGACGTTATCTCCATGACAACGGCTACTGTCGCTAGTCGGTCACCTCGCTACACGTCCCGTTACTTTTCCTGGAAGCTGGAAGCTAACAAAAGGACAACAAGAAGTCATGGGTAATTCAATACAGTAAAATGCGACTAATAAAACTATTTTATTGGAAATAGACATGACAGCCTCACAGAAAGTCCGGCATGGATGTGAAGCGGCAGGAAACCTTAAATGGAGATTGTCAGGTGAGTTATGTGTAAAACTGAAAAATTCGAATACTTCGATTGAAAATAACAGAAATTGTATTGATAATTTCAAGAAAAACTTTCTTTCATGTCTCAAAAAGCTAAACTAAAAGTAGGATGACTTTTTCACATTTTATATGTAGTATTCTGAAATTGGGATTTACGTCATTCCGGACACAATGACCGACCCAAACATGTCTGATTGTTTGTCTGGTCACAGTTGCCTCTTTATGAGATATTTAAATTGCAGGACATTTAGATTTTCTGTGTCCACTGTGAGGAAAAAATAAGTCTTTTTATGTGAATGTATGTATTGCTGCTCATCCTCAATTCACTAGTGGTGCTTTATTAGAAAAAAGTCCCAGTCAAACTGGAAGTCTTGTATTTCTCTCTGTGACTGGAAACAAAACAAAAAAACAGCCCCCAGCAGAGTGGACGATAACATCTCTCTTCTTATGAGCCAGAAAGTGAAACGTCAAAGATGCTTCGTTTCTCTCATGCTTCATTAATCTTGCAGATATAGCTGAGCCCTAACCAGGTCAAGCAAGTCACGGTGTGTGTGTGTGTGTGTGTGTGTGGTCAGTGTGAATGGGGTTTTCATGACTTAAGGAAACCTAAATAATTCAGCCAGTTGGGCAAGGTGATTGAAGAATCTCAAATGGCTCTTGCATTCAGTGTGATGGAAAAGGCTCAAATCTGATCAGCCGGATTTGCTTTCACACTCACAAACACAGACGCGAACAATGGGAACCTGGGCTAGTGTTACTTATGAGATTTCTCATGTATGAAAATCAAGAAGAAACTCATTATGACTTCACTCTAATTAAGCACCCTTTAATGAATCTAACTCTTTGTTTTCTGTCTGGTCCTCCACATTTGTCCTCTTCTATTTCTTTTTGCTTCAGTTCCTGCTGTACCCACGTTCAAGCATCCTGGTGGAGCATCTCAGCCACGACCAATCCACTTGCACCCCATAGAGCATGTCCATAGGTCCCACTTCCCCCCTCCCCATGCACACCTATCTCTTTTCCGCACCCGCCATGCAGAGGAGAGCGCTGAGCGGCCTCACCTGATCACTGTTGTCCGCCCATGTCAAACCTCACTGCGAAAGGTGAATCCCATGTTTACAGTTTTTGTCACATATCTATACACACCACTACTCATTGGCTTGTTATTAATATACGCTCATGGATCTTCACATACTAACAAGCCAATAAACCTGCCATAATAGATGTAAATGTATCCTGGTACAGATTTGGTAGCTTTTTTATAGAGTTCATCAAAAGATTACAGACAAAGCAAGTTTCATGCTGGACACACCAACTCAAAAACACCAAACATTGTTCTTATTAATACCTTATTATCAATATTGAACACATTAGTGAGATTAACCACTGACAAGATCATAAGTTAGAGATTCTTCTTTCTGAAAAGTTCAGTTTTATAGCACCAAGACAGTATTTTTCTGTCTGGCTGCACTTAACATGGTATGAATTTGATGTCCTAAAAGCTTTTTTTTTTTTTTGTCTCTCCTGTTGTCAAGATAACAGTGTTGTTGAACCGCAGGGGTGTGATGTCTTTTGAGCAGCTGTTGTTGGATATCTCAGAGGCATTGGGGTTTCCTCGCTGGCACAGAGCCAGAGTCACCCGCCTGTACACGACACATGCACGTGAGGTGAGGCCCAACCATGACCAGATTAACATTAAAGAGAAGAAAATATCATTCTGGGCCTCTTTAAACCCCTCTTTTTGTCTTTCAGACAATGGCCAAGAAAGAGCCAATCTCCTGTATTTCTTTTACATGTAAATTAAATTTGCTTATATTAAATTTCTTCTCTTCAGTCTGTATTTTGAGAGAATGGCAGCATTCTCAGTAGAGATCACAGAAAAAAAAAAAAATTATTTTAAAAAGTTGCTTTCCGTGCTTGTTTCCCCACTCACTCTTTCAATTTCAAATAATTTTTTTAGAATTAATGTGAATATTTTATGTAAGATGGTAAAAGTTGGGTTTAACTTGTCAAACTAGATACGTGGAGGAAAAAAGTTGAAGACACAAGAAAATGTGCACGCAAGATGGTGCAAACACATTCTTCACATATCAGAAAGTCAAAACTGATTTATGATACAGGTCTGATCTCTTTGTCTTAAATTATCATTCTTTTTCTTTCTGGCATAGATTAAGGGAGTGTGTGATTTCTTTCACGGCGAGGTAGCCTTCCTGGCTCTTGGAAAGTCTCGTCCTGAGCTCATCAGCGTGCAGGAGGCTCTGGAAGAACTGTTTCCAGAACATCCACATTACTGTGCCGATGCATTAAAGGCCTGGGAGAAGAAACTCCGGCCAGTGCTGGATAAAGCAGCCAAGGCTGACAGTGGATACAGTGAAGGGACAGATGGCCGTGGTACTAACCAAGAGACACACCAACACACGACTATACGCGTCAAAAACAATACTAAAGCTCACATAAGTCAACGTGCAGACGCACAGCAGCCAGAGAACTACAATCCTGACTCTCTAAAGTTAAATAAAAAGACCGCTTGCAGAAAATCTGCTCACCTTCCCAACAATTTGCAAAAATTGCATGTGAGGGGTGGAGTCAAAGAGCAACAGCTGTCTGTTGTTAGCCCATTTAAACAGGAAAATGGTGTCAGAAATGCATCCATACCCTCTTCCATGCTGTGTGAAAACTGCTTAGCAAAAAAATCTGAAGTGATTAATACACTATCCCGGAGGGTCCCACTTCCCCCTGTGTCCAGGAGGCAAAAAGCCAGTTCTCAAACAGACCATGAGATGAAAAATCTGGACATTTGCTACAACTCCTCACCTTCCCAGCGTGTCAGCAGAGGTGATGAGAAGAGCCCGCTACCCTCACAACTTCTAAATCCAGATCCAAACGTGGATGCATCACAGAAGGACGCACAGAACGGAGAAAGCTTTACTCTTCCCTCTCATGCTAGTGACGTCACCCTGTCAGACATCGAGCGCTTCTATGAAATCGGACGTGTGGTTGGAGATGGGAACTTTGCAGTGGTGCGAGAGTGCCGCCGTCGTGACAACGGACAAACCCTTGCTGTGAAGATCGTTGAACGCTCCAAGCTGATTGGTCGAGAGCACATGATGCAAAACGAGTTGAGCCTTCTGGGTAGTTTATGTCACCCTCATATAGTGCGGTTGTTGGCGCACCACCGCACACACACCCATTCCTACTTGGTGATGGAGCTGGTGAGTGGAGGCGATCTGTTTGAGGCCATCAGTGACAGGGGGAGGTTTTCAGAAGCTGAGGCAGGACAGATGGTGTCAGATGTCAGTGAAGCTCTGAATTACATCCACGGGAAAAGTATCGTCCACAGAGACCTTAAACCAGAGAACTTACTGGTGAGTATAAGAGTAGATTACTGAGACTGGAGAACAGATGTTCTAAAGTTTGTCTAGCTCTCATGCTTTAATCTTTTCAGAGTAAAATTACTGTGTTAAACTTTACCACAATAAACAAAGGTCAGCCTATATTAATTAATTTCTGTGCAGTTAATTTGTGTTGCCAATTTACAAAAAAAAAAATCTCAGGGCACTCCACAGAGAAAGTAAAGTGAGGTTAGATACATTCCAATTAAATCCAGTTACATTCCAGTTAAATTTATTTGGCTATAAAAAGTAAGTAATCACAGTTTGGCTCTGCTGCTCCCTTGATGGAGGGGATGCCACAGCGGAGCTTCATTGTCCACAGATAGATTTGGCGTATGATACAGCCCGGATGCCCTTCCTGATGCAACCTGACTGGAAGTCAACCACAGGAACCAAGTGCATTCATAATCCAACTCATTACAGTTATATACAGTTGAATATAACCTTGTATATAATTCCCTGGATGTTTTTGTCCAACTAGGAAGGTGGGAATTTTCACTTCAGTTGCTCACTTAGGACTGCATGTTTTTTCTGAAATACGCAAATGACCAACCACCCAATTTTCAGTATTACATAAACAAATGTTGGGCATTGTCTGTATAGCTGTGATAAGATTTACATTTAAAATTCATTATTATTGTCTGAGTGATTTTATTTTCAGCTTTTATTTATCTTCTGGGAACTCGAGTTGAATATGTGACCTTAGATGTCACATATTCAAAACCACCACAAACTATTTATAATAGGCCATTTAACATCATGTGAGGGTACAAGCAATAGTTTTGACATAAGACTGGGTCAGTGGTCTTAAAAATTCAATGTACATGAAAATTGCAGCTAAAGGTATATAAAACTACTTTTCTGTTAATTCAAATTTAATAGAAAAAAAAACATTTAGAACGTGTAACCAAAAAAAACTTCCCCATGTCAAATTTTTCAATTACTTTCTGTAATTCTGTTATTACTTTTCCGACTGTGTTCATGTAAAATTCGCTTTAAAACTAAGATATGAATGTTTTCATTAGGCTTTTTCATTTCAGTCAGTTTTGCTGTGGTTTCAATTTTTTAAAAATAGATACAACTAATAAATAGTTCATCTGTGCATCTTCCCCTACACTTATACTGGAATCTCAAAGATATGTACTTTTTTATTTTTAAAAAATCCTAGTTTTAATAGTTGCCTTGACAGTGATCTGTGAGGAAAATAAAAATTAAGGAGAACTAAAATAATTGTTCATTAATTATAATTGAGGTAATATGTTCAATTAATCGTGACATTGATTTGAAATCATATTGTCAAGCCATTTGGGATTATTAGTAACATGGTTTTATGCCATATAATGTCCACTTTAGCTTTGTGAGCTTGTTTTGTGCTGAAAAGCGATAGAATAGAATAGAATAAAACTTTATTATCATTGTACTTGTATAATAAAATTTCCAGAGCAAACCTTGAAGTGGTAAAAAGGCATAAATATTAAAAAGGAAAAAAGACAACATAAAAATGAACAATAGGCAACAATAAACACAAACCTGACATATCTTTTCTACATTATTTACATTACTGCATCTTATTTGTAAATTATTATCTAAATACTAACTAAGAGTAAAAGTGAAAACTACATGAGGAAATTATTGCACCGGGTTGTATAACAACATCTAAATGATTATTCAGCATTGTTTTGTATTGAGTATAGTGATAGCTTGGGGATAAAAACTGTGTTTCAATCTGTTTGTTTGGGTTTTATTGACCGGTATCTCCTGCCTGGAGGCAGATGTTGGTCAATAAAATAGTTATCTTAAGTTTTTTTTTGTTTGTTTTGGAAATGCATGGATGGGAGACCACCAGAGATAAAATCATCTGTTATGCTCCTTCAAATAAAACTGAAAGAGATATTTTAACATGGAAAAAACTTTGTGCTGCTTTATATCTTCTCCACCTGAACAGAAAGATCATTGTTAAACATGGATATCCTTAGAACTGCACAGGTCAATTCTGCTTTTATGGCTGACTGCCTGTTTTTCTTGTTTCTCTCTTTCAGGTAGAGCAAGCTGCTGTTGGCATCTGTCGGCTGAAGTTGGGAGACTTTGGTCTCGCCATGGTTGTGACCGAGCCAGTCTTTACTATATGTGGCACGCCGACGTATGTAGCCCCAGAGATCCTCTATGAGACAGGTATTTATGTGACTTCTGCACCTGAATTTTTCACTGAATTTTCTTTTTCTGAAAAGATTTGTTCATTGTTTACCCACCAGGTTATGGCGTAGCTGTGGATGTTTGGGCTCTGGGTGTGATACTTTACATCCTACTGTGTGGCTTTCCCCCATTTCGCAGTCGTGATCGGAACCAGGTAGAGCTCTTCAAGTTAATAAAACAAGCGCAACTGCACTTTCCATCCCCTTACTGGGACTCAATCTCAGAAGGTGAGAAAAATAATCAATGAAGGTACAAATATTTTACATACATATGTCTACATTAAAGTGTACAATCTTTTTATTTTTCTGTGTTTCTGTGCAGAAGCTAGAGGCCTTGTCAGATCTTTACTTCAGCCAGACCCCACAGTGAGGCTGACAGCAAAGCAGACGCTCCTTCATCAGTGGGTGAAAACTATGGCTTCTGTTTGCAGGCAGAGGGCGCTCACAGACAAAACTCTGAGTAAAACACCAAACATAGCAGAACCACAGGGAATCCAGAAACCAGCTCAAACAAATCCAGCACAGACAGACAAAACACCAGGATACTTGACCAATAGACAGGAAGTCTTTCTCAGCAGACATGATGAGCTTACAGTTCGAGGACAAGATGAGAACAAACCACCACTGCAACAACCAGAGAAGACAAGCACAGTTAACATCACATCCCTACAGGACAACGAGAACACACCGGACAACACACGTGGTCAGGAGAAACCCAAGTCCAGCTCTGCAGGGCATCACAGCAAGCAAGAAATACAGGAAATAGGTCCCAAGCTGCCAAACACACATGTTGATCTCAATCAGACTGGGCTCTCTGCAACCCAAACTGAACCCTCAACACAGATTAAACTACAGTCCAAACAGAACAGCCACCCAAGGAGTCACAATGTCCAACCAAGATAACATGACAAACCACAGGTCGTCACAACTCAGTCCATCATACAACCTAACCTCTCCCAAACACTGGAGCCACCCTTCAAAAGCACCCGATAGAGACACACCACCGTCTACCACCCACCCACAGGGTCCCGATATCTCTCTGAAATCTCCTGAGTGATTATGTGAATACATCAGGGTCCTCATTTTCATTTCAGCAGACAATAACGGTAATTTCGAAGAAGCAGAATCCGTGAATGACGAGAAGATGATGAGATCTCCTCTCTTGGGATGAATGAGGTCTGATTGATGAGTCTTGATGCATCTCATAAATGTGCATAATCAATTTGTTCTGCAATCAGAACTTAATCTGAGATGTTACATAATGACTGAGTTATGTGTCCACCCAAGCCTGCAAAAGGTGTATTTTATTAGGAATTTATAAAGGACTGTATGTTTATAATATTTTTAATGTTGCAGTAGCAATTAACTTTTTTTTAAATGAAAAATATCTTCATTACTTTTGTTGATGTTTATTTTTCTTTGCAAACCATGTGCAACCTTTTTAGATGAAACATTATGTGTGCTATTTGGAGCTATTTTTGATTTCTAGTCTTGAGACACTGGTACACACACACACACACACACACACACACATATATATATATATATATATATATATATATATATATACACACACACATATATATATATATATATATA